>JASCIV010000928.1:0-10137 GCA_030374735.1 Gracilaria caudata
TCCCCACCCCCCCTGCACACCCACACTCGATCGCGGGCCTTCGTAGGATGATCACATACGCTCCGTCATGGCGCTCAGCTTGTATGACATAGAGCGTGGCATCGGGCTGGACCTGATGCGTCGTCCCGTTATCACCGCCTTTCTCAACGCCTTCTTGCTGCGCTTGTTTGCCGATGTGTTCTTCTATTCGGACGATGACGAGGAGGATGACGACGATGACGATAGTTCCGATGGCAACCACGACAAGGAAGACTACAAACAATGGGTGCAACAAAAGTGTGTTGAACGCGGACTGCCCGAGAAGGGCGCCGTGCTGGCGGTGGTTGTGCTGGTACAGCTGCTGCGCGTTGTGGGTGTGTTTGAGACATTGATGTGGATCGTGATCGCGCTGCTCTTTAGCGCGCTGAGACTGCCACGCGTGTACGCGTTTGAGAAGTTGTTACTTGATGTGGTGTTGTTAATATACCGCCCGTCCGTGCGTTACGTGAAGAAGAGCATTCACCTGCAATGTGAGAGCACGGAGAGCGCGCCGCGCTTCCATGCCAGTCATCACGGTTTTGGGGTGTTTGTGATCACCATCATCACGAGCGACTCGCTTGCCAGGGACAGCTCCGCGTTGCTCAAGCTGATGCGCTACGTGAACTACACCAGCGTCACGTACTGGAGCGACAACGCGGTGGTGATTGTGGGGGCCAACACGCACATCGAACGCGCGCTATGCACTCTGTGCAAGCAGACGCAGCACGTGGATCTCGGCTGGCACCGCGACGTGTTCGAGCGCACCAACTTCCGACTGGAGGTTGTGTTCAGTGATGACAGTTTCAGCGGCGCGGCCACCAAGATCCAGACGGTGGGGAAGAAGGTGGTGCTGGTGGAGCTGTGCGCGGCGTTGAACGCGCGCAACGTGGAGCTGTTGGTGAAGACGATGGCGCAGTTTGCGGCCGTGTGCGAGGCGTACGAACGCGGATTGCGGTTGTTCAACGGCAAGCGCATGTCCATCTACGCGGTGGGACTGAGCGTGTCCGTGCTGCTGATCATCTACTACGAGGGCCTTCCCGGGCTGGTGAAGCCCAGCGCAGACGTGCTCACGCTGGCCGTGGGCGCGTTCACGCTGTGGATGACGGTGGGAAAGAGCGCGGCGCTGGGCGACACGCAGGAGGAGACGTCGCTGAGCGTGGGCTCGCGCGACAACCTGCTGCTGGCGTACCACGGACTGGCGCGCATCGAGGCGAGCGTGCGAAACATCAGCTGGGTGCCGGAGGTGTTCCGCGAGGCACACGACGCGCAGACGGGCGAGCAGGCGGCGAGCGCGGCGCCGCAGGACGGCTCGCTGAGCGTGCTGGAGGCGGCGGTGTGCGTGAGCATTTTCGAGCACCGCGGACACTTTGTGCGGTGGTGCGGGCCGCGTTTGCGGCTGTTCAGACTGCGCGTGGGCGCGGCGGAGAGCGACGGCGTGGCGACGGTGCTGCACGTGGAGCGCGTGCGCAGCCTGTCGCGCCTGGAGGCGCCCGGCGGCAAGCGCGATGCTGCGCAGCACGAGGCGGATGGACACGGACACGGACACGGAGACGGAGACGGAGATGGCGACGGCGCTGTGGCGTCGCGCGTGCTGCGACTGGGCTGAGGAGGCGGTTGCGCGAGCGAACAGCTGCATGACGTGGCGCGCATGCGCCGCGCACGCTGGCGGTGGTGGCCGCGCGCAGCACGTCCGTTTGACTGCCGGCGCGTGACACGCGTCGCGCACGTGCGCACGCGTTGTGCGCGTGTGCGCTCTGTAAGCGATTTTGCGCGTGCGATCTTCGGGGCGGGGCATGCGCTGTATGTATGTCGGAACTGGTAATGCGCACCCGCGCATGTGCTCGTAGTACTCGTAGAGTTGTCTCCCGCTCGCCGTCGCCCCCGCGTGCGTTTAGAGCTACGCCTCATACCCTTCGTACCTTGGTAGCTTGTAGCGTACGTTAGATACCGTCGTACAATAAACTTGCGCGCCAGACCGCTAACGGAACCCGTTAGCGCGCGTTGCACAGAAATGGTTGCCTGTTTCCTGTCCACACCAGCTGCAGTGTGTGTGCCTCTATCAGTTCCAGCCGCTTAACCACCTTCCGCCCTTCCTCCGTCGCAAACGCCGCGCTGCCTGCCCGCAGCGCTTCCCATCGCCGCGCGATCCGCTCCATATGAGTGCCCCACAGCGCGCGATCGCGCATGACGCGCACACGCACACCGCGCCACCTTCGCCCGCTTCGTACCGCACCTGCTCGCATGCCGCGCTTGCCGACCATCTGCGACACGCCGTCCGCACAGCGTGTGACGCGCCGCAATCGCAGCCCACCAAGCGCCTCGCCCGTGTGCGGCTCTCGTTGCGCTCCATCCCGTACACGCTGCTGCTGGCGCAACTGTGCTGGAGCAGCGCCGTCATCGCCGTAGCATACGCTGTCGCTCCGCACGATCGCTCGTCGCTGTCCACCGAGTTCTGGCGCTCCAGACTGTCCGTGTCCAACTTTGTGTCGTCGTCCATTGGCTGGGCGCTGTTCGTGCTGCTGGCGTTCTTCGTGCGCGAGGCCAACAAGCGCTACTGGGAGGCGCAGCTGAATTGGGTGCACATGAGCAGCAATCTGCGCCAAATCGCGCGCCATTTGCGCCAGAACTACCCCGCGGGCACGTGGCACGAGGATGACGTGGACCGCATCGCGGCGCATCTGATCGCGTACCCCATCGCGCTCAAGATGACGATCAGAGGCGAGCGGCGGCGCGAGCAGTTGGCGCCCATTCTGGATGACAGAGACGTGGACGTGATCGTGGACGCGCCGTGCATGCACGAGCACTGTCTGCAGGTGGTGAGGACGTACCTGAGCGCGTGCGAGAACGATGCGATGGCGTTTGAGAGCGTGGCGGCGCAGCGCACGCCCGCGGGCGTGGGCGTGCGCTTCCTGCTGCTGGACATTGTGGACGCGGTGGACGCGCACGCGAGCGAGCTGCTTCGGCTGGCCACCAGCGGGCCGTCCGCCGGCTACATGAGTCACCTGTACATCTTTCTGTACACATGGCTGCTGTTTCTGCCGTTGGTGCTCAAGGAGAGCAGCGGATGGTAAGTTGCTGCCTTGTCTTTTTTTTTGGCGCGTTTGTGTGTTGAGCTGTGTAACTGACGAGCCACAACAACAACAAAGGTTCACGCCGCTTTGGACGGTGCTCACGACGTACGGCGTGTGGACGCTGTTCTCGCTGGGCACGAAGCTCACCGATCCGTTCGGCTTCGACGCGCACGACCTCAAGCTCGACGTGCTGGCGCACGAGACGGCGCTGCACATCCTCGACCTGCATTCGCGCCACGCCATCGACGTGCGCTCGCTCATCCGCCCGCACCACCACACGCCACCCTGGTTACAATGCGCCCTGCCGCCCGCGCCGCCGCCCCGCCACCACCATGAGGAACAAAGCGCGCCCTCGCGCAAGCGCACGCTGTCGCGCGCGCGCGTGCGCCGTCAAATCGCGCTGAATCTGGCGGCGGCGCTGCTGTGGAGCGCGTTGGTGCTGCTGCTCACGTGGGGCGTGCGCGAGCGCGACGGCGGCGCCACGCCGCCGTGCCGCTGGTGGTGCGTGTACGTGCCGGTAGACGCGTCCATCACGTCGTACGTGAGTCTGGCCATCTCGCTCACGCTGGCGTTCTGGCTCAGCGTGGCGTACGCGCGCTACTGGCGCGCGCTGCAGCTGTGGCGCGGCAGCATCGCCGGCGGCGTGCACGACATTGCGTTCCAGTTCGCCATGGTGTGCGCGCCGCGCGCGTGGCACGCGCGCGACCGCGAGCGGCTGTTCGCGCACATCGCCGCGCTGCCGTACGCGGCCAAGCTGCAGCTGCGCGGCGGCTGCGGCTCCGACTGCTCGGAGCTGCGCGCGCTGCTGGACGCCGACGACGTGCGCGCGTTCGAGCGCGCGCACGACCGCTTTGCGCACGCGCTGCACACCGTGTGGGGCTACTTCAGCAGCATCGACGGCGCGGCGCGCGGCGCGTCGTCGCCGTTCAACGCCATGGTGCACCCGATGCGCTACAACCTGTGGCTGTTCGAGCGCGCGGTGCACGAGTGTCTGGCCATCCGCCAGTTCCCCATCCCCGAGTCGTTCACGCGCCACCTCAAGCTGTTCACGTTCTTCTGGCTGGCGTTGCTGCCGCTGTCGCTGATCCGCTTCGCGGGCTTTCTCACCTTTCTGTACGTGGTGCCCATCACGTACTCCATCACCAACCTCATCAAGATCGGGCACAGCCTGTCCGATCCGTTTGGGCACGACGACGAGGACCTGCCGCTGGACGCGTTTTGCGAGCAGATCCGGCGCTCGGTGCACGCCATCTACGCCAACTCGCTGCACGGCGGACCGGCGCGCTACGTGCGAGAGTTGCAGTACACGCGGGATGCGTTCAGCGTGCACGAAGAGTGCAGTGAACACGCTTGCAAGAAGAAGGCCTTGACGGAGAGCCGCGCAAGCGTGTGGCACGCCGTCACAGCCTTCGCGAACAAGGTGGCGCGCCCGTTTCCGTCGGTGTCCATCCGCAGCATGGGTGTGGTGACGGCGTGGTCGGTGGCGGCGGTGTTCATCTCGTACGGCTTCTCGTTTGCGTGGGCGGAGGACAAGCGCAACGCGTGCATCGCGTGGTGCAGCCCCATCGACGTGGAGGAGTCGGTGCTGTCCAACATCGGCTTCGTGCTGTTCATGGTGCTGAGCTTCCGCGCGTCCAACGCGCTGGCGCGCCATGAGAACGGCGTGATGCTCATGTACAAGCTGGAGAGCAACGTGCGCAACCTGGCCATCGACTTTGTGCAGGTGTTCGACGATGCCTTTTTCCACCGCGCCGACAAGGAGCGCATCGTGGCGCACCTGGCGCACATTCCGCTGCTGCTTGGCGAGCGCTTGGCGTCCACGAGCGACTCGCAGCAGTCGGAGACGGACGCGCACGGCGGCGGCGGCGGCGGCGGCGGCGGCGGCGACGGCGGCACGGGCTTGCTGTGCGCGGAGGACCGCGACGCGTTGCGCGCGAGCGCGTTCCCGTTCGAGCACCTGCTGCACACGGTGGAGGCGTATCTGTTCGCGCAGGACGCGTCGGACCGCACGCCGTACGCGCACATGCAGCAGCTCTCGCAGCTGCCGCGCGGCGCGCGTCTGATGCGCTGCAACGCCACCGTGTGCGCGCAGATGGCGCTGCGCGCCAAGACCATTCGCGAGACCGTCGCCAACGTGCTGAGCCTGCGCCAGTTCCCGTCCATCCGCAGCTACCGCAGGCACCAGCGCGCGTTCACGGCGCTGTGGCTGGCGCTGCTGCCGCTGGATATGACGCCCAACTCGGGCTTCTTCACGGTGCTGTGGGCGCCGCTCATTTCGTACGGCGTGCTGGGCTTGGAGGAGGTGGCGGACAAACTGCTGCATGCGCGCGGCGCGGGGGAGCGCGACGCGCCGCTGCACGAGCTGTGCGACCGGGCGGCGCGCTCCGTGGTGCGCGGCGTGAACAGCGTGCGCTGGGGCTGTGAGCATCACGTGTACGCGGCCGCGGCCGAACATGATCATCATGATGAAGGCGAGCAGCACGCGGTGCCCAGCGTGAACGCGGAGCGCGCCGAGTACGCGGTGGCGCTGGTGGCCGCCGACGGCGACGGCGATGGCGACGACGGCGATGGGCGCAGCGTCGCCGACACGCGCATCGTGTTCGCCAACAGCCACGCGCACGAGCGCAAGCGCGCGCTGTTCGACTCGCTGTTCGCGCGCACCGCGCGCGAGCAGCAGCGCTCGTTCTGGCAGCACCTGGTGCGCGCCATCCCGTGGAAGCTGTGGCTGCTGTCCGCGCTGTGGACGCCCGTGGCGCTGCTGCTGTCGTGGGCGCTGCGCGACGAGCTCGAGCAGTCGCCGGCGCGATGGTGGCACTCGCGCCTCAACGTGCACGACACGGTGGGCACGTACATCTCGTTTGCGGCGTTCACGCTGCTGGGCTTCTTCGTGCACGCCGCCGCGGCGCGCTACGCGCGCGGCGCGCAGCTGTGGGGCGCGCGCGTGGGCGCGGCGTGCCACGCGTTGGCGCTGCACATGTCGCGCCTGTTCGAGCTGAGCGCCATCCACGACGGCGACCGCCGCCGCGTGCTGTCGCACATCGCGGCGCTGCCCGTGGCGCTCAAGTCGGACGTGCGCGGCGCGGACGACGACGAGCCGCTCACGCGCGCGCAGCTACGCTGGCTGCTGGGCGGCGCGGACGCGTCGCGCGTGCTGCGCGAGCGCCGCAGCCGCCGCGCGCAGCACTGCATCGACGTGGTGCGCTCGTACTTCCATCTGACGCTGCACCGGCCGCAGCGACTGTCGCGGCCGTTCGCGCCCGGCGTGCGCGAGGCGCACGCGCGCTACGAGCTGCTGGCGTTGGAGAAGGTGCTGCGCGAGTGTCGCGTGCTGAGCGAGACGCGCGTGGCGCGCGCGTTCATGCGACTGCTTCACGCGCTGCTGGCGCTGTGGACGCTCACGCTGCCGCTGGCGTTGGCGCCGTTCTCCGGCTGGCTGGTGGCGCTGTGGACGCCCGCGCTGTCGTTCGGCGTGCTGGGCATGTACGCGATGGGCGTGCAGATGCAACTGCCGTTCGGCATCGACGCCAACGACGTGCGCGTGCACGAGCTCGCGGCCGACGTGGCGCGCGACGTGCTGCGCGTGCGCGACGAGCTGCCGCACACGCGCGCGCTGCGCGACGACGAGGAGCAGCTGGCGGCGTTGTGGCACGCGCAGTGCGCGGACGAGAGCGCGGACGCGGACGCGGACGCGGACGCAGTGGGCGCGGCGCGCGCGCCGCTGCGGCGCCACAGCGACTCGCTGTCGGCGCGCGAGGTGGCGCGCGTGGCGTGGCGCGCGTTCTCCGCGCGGCGCACGCTGGTGCTGCTGGCGTGGAGCTCGCTGGTGGTGTTGGGCTCGTGGCTGCTGTCGCGCTCGACCGCCGGCGCGCCGCGCACGTGCGACGACGACGAGTGGGTGTGCTCGCATCTGGCGCTCAACGGCACGGAGAAGACGTTGCTGGGCTTTGCGCTGTTCTTCCTGCTGGGCGCGCGACTGGCCGACGCGCACGCGCAGCACGTGGGCAGACGCGCCGCGTGGCACGCGCTTGCGGCGCTTGCCACCGCCGTGGCGCGACGCACCGCCGCCGCCACCGCCACCGCCACCGGCGCGGGGCGCGCGCGAGAGGAGGAGGCGCGCGGCGAGCGCGAGACGCGCCGCACGGCGGCGCTGCTGGGCGTGTGGATGCGCTCGCTGCGCGACGAGCTGCAGTCGGGCAGCGCCGCGGCGTGGGCGCGCGTGGCGCGCTGCGCCGACGAGCTGCAACTGGCGCTGGCGCGCCCGCTTGGCGACGGCGACGGTGATGGCGACGGTGATGGCGACAGCACGCTGGGCGCGAACGAGCGACGACAGCTGCTGTGGCAGCTGCGGCGCGCGCGCGAGCTGTCGCACGAGCTGCGCGACGCGCGCGACGAGACGCTGCCGGCGGGGTACGACGCGCTGCAGCGCGCGGCGCTGGGCGCGTGGTTGGCGCTGGCGCCGCTGGGCGTGCTGGCGCGCTCGGGCTGGCTGGCGCCGCTGTGGGTGGCGCTGGTGGGGCACGCGCTGCTGGCGCTGCGCACGTGCGCGGCGTGGCTGGCGCGCGGCGTGCACCACGGCGCGCAGCGCGAGCTGCTGCCGGACGTGCGCACCGTCGCGCGCATGCTGCGCGCCGCCACGCGCCGCGTGCCGTGGCGCGCGCACGACGGCAGAGTGTCGCTGCGCGGACGGCGCGCGCGACGCGTGCGCGAGCGGGGCACGCAAACGGGGCACTGCTGAAACGGAATGTTTTGTTTTTTGTTGTCACACTTCATCGCCGCGGCGCGGCGCGCCCAGGCGGCGCACCAGCGGCGCGTGCTCGCGCAGACGCAGTTTGGCCAGGCTCTTGAGGCGCGTCACGCCGGCCACATGCGCGAGCCCGACGGCGTCGCCGGCCACCACGTCGAATCGGTCGATGGCCAGACGCGCGCCCTTCCACTTGAGCAGGTGGCCGTAGTGCTCGAAGATGCTGAGACACACCGCCGCCTCCAGCACGCTGATGGAGCCGTCCACGCGCGCGGCGTCGTCGGGCAGCTGCTCGTGCGTCTCGCGGTGCACCTCCGGCACCCAGCACACGTTCTGCACGTGCGGCTCGATGCGCGCCAGCCCGTGGAACGCCAGCAGCATGTTGTCGCGGCTGTACGGCGCGTACAGCGTGTGCTCCTCCGTGTCGCCCAGCGCCGCGCTCTTGCCGACGGTCATCCACAGCGTGAACGCGCCCACCGCCAGCGTGAGCACGTCCGCCGACGGCTTGATGAGCCCGCCCGCGCCCTCGTAGAACACAATCAGCGCCACGGAGATGGCCAGCCCCACCACGTAAATGGACACGCGCTTGCCGTTGAACAGCCGCAGCCCGCGCTCGTACGCCTCGCACACCGCCGCGAACTGCGACATGCTGCGCACCAGCAGCTCCAGGTTGTCCGTGTTGAACTCCGCGCACAGCTCCACCATCACCGCGCGCTTGCCCACCGACTGGATGCCGCTGTCCACCTCGCGCAGCCGCTCCCTGGTGAACACCGCGTCCAGCTTGAAGTTGGTGCGCTCCACGACGTCGCGGTGCCAGCCCAGGTCGATTTTGACCGGCTCGCTGCCCAGCTTGCACAGCGCGCGTTCCACGCTCTTGTTGACGCCCACCATCACCACCGAGTCCTCCGTCCAGAACGCCACCGTGCGCGCGTTGAGGTGGCGCAGCATCTGCAGCAGCGCGCGCGTGTCGCGCGTGAGCGATTCGCTCGCACTCACCACCGTGATCACCATGGAGCCGAAGCCGGAGCGCGTCATCTGCAGCTTTGGCACGCGCTGTCCCTCGCGACACTGGAAGCGCAGCGTCTTCTTCACGTAGTACACGCTGGGCTTGAACAGCAGCACGTTCACATCCAGCACCAGCTTCTCGAAGCCGTACACGCGCGGCAGCTTCACGGCCTTGTACACCAGCGCAATCAGCACCCAACACGCGCTCTCCGCAAAGCCCAGCACTTGGATGATGTGCGTGAGCACGAAGATGCACGACGCGGCCAGTTTCTCGCTGAGCGCGCTCTTGGCGCAGCCCACGTCCTCGTGCTGCTTTGCGGCGGCGGCGGCGGCGGCGGCTTCGGCGCGCTGCATGCTCTTGGGGTCGTGCTCGTGCAGCGCGTATCCGTCCACGTCATCGCTCTGCTCGTCGTCGTCGTCGTCGTCGGGCTGCAGAAACGCGTCCGCGAACAGGCGCAGTAACAGCGCGTTGAGCGTGGCGGTGAGCACCGGGCGGCGCAGCAGGTCCAGCCCGATGCCTCGCTCGATCTCGCGCAGGTTGAGAGTCATGGCGCCGCCGTCACTGTGGTCGTCATCGCCGAGCACAAAAGCGCCGCGTGCGGCACGTCGCGCAGCGCGAGCGCGCTCAAAACGTTGGGTGAGGGTTGCTCGCAAACGGTCCGTTGGGGCGTTCTTGGGTGGCTGCGCGCGCGCAACGGACAACGGACGCAGGGCGCGTGCCCGTTGCGTGAGATGCCCCGCTGTCAGCCGCGATCACCTCCGCCGCCCCTGGCCGCTCCTCGCCGCCCCTCGCCGCGTGCGAGCACCGTCAATCACAGCCGCGCCTTGCGCGACGCCGCTGGCCCCATCCACTCGCTGCGCGATGTGCAGCACTCTGCGCAGCGAGTGCCGAATTCGGTTGCAACGCGTGCATCCTCCGTCATCGCGCCACCGCGCTCGCCTTCCTTGCCCCACTTGCGCCACCGCACCCCAACCTCCCGAACGTACCCCTGCTGTGCCTCTGTCCCATCCGTGTCTTCATCCCCGTAAACAAAACCTCCCACGCCCCTCAAAGCTCGTGCTTCTCAATGCAGATATCGTCACCCTCGTGGCCCCGACCTTTGTACAAAAACCACTCTTCAGCAGTCCTGTCCGTTTCAAGTAGCGTGCGTGCTCATCGCGCTGCCCGCCACCGTGCCCATGCATCGGTCCCATCCGCAGCGTCCTCACACCAATTCCTCCACCCTAAATCAGTTCGTTATTATTCTCGCATCTCCGTTACACCCAGCTCCCATCATGACAGCTCGTCACCCTCCCCGCCCC
>JASCIV010000929.1:0-10130 GCA_030374735.1 Gracilaria caudata
TTATAAGGTACCGTACTACAGTAAATCTACTGTAAGTTTATTTAGAAGTTTCTCAATTTCCCGTGTCTCCCAGCAATTACAGCATTAAATTATAACATAAATGGCGTTCGCACTGGTGCCAAGAAACATAAGCATCGTGAGTGAAACATCATGGCATGATGGTGACTTGAGTGTGCAAAACTGGGCGCTCATATCGCTTGAAGAAGACCACTCGACTACAGTTTCGCAAACCAACTGAAGCCTTGCTCGACTGTAGAGTCGACGGTCTAGTAAGGAGTTTTAAAATCGTGTACGTGTCTTTCTCGTTTGAATGCTGTTCATCGACCCTTGTCTCCTCTCAAATAAAAAGCAAGACGCAGTATTCCTGTCGTGCTCACTCGCGTAAATGTGAACATACCCCTTCCATCACCCGCACAATGCTGGAGATACCGTTCAGCACTGGCGTTGTCGCTGCCTTCCTCTTTCTCGTATATGAAATCGTCGTTTTCCCCGTTCTCAGTTACTCTACTTGTGCGCTTGCCGCCATCCTCATTTACCCATACGCCAGAAAGGGTAATCAAGTGCTCGTGCAGAGCATCAAATTTCCTTTTTGGAGTGAGGGCATCCTGCGCCACCAATGGTCACATTTGCTCCTCCTCGGTATTCGAGTGGTATTCGTGGCCATTCCAGTTCTTTTGGGTGCTGCGCTTGAGTCCCGACCAGCTCCAGTGCCTACCACCTTTCGGCACGCATTTTTCCCGGTACCGAAGGAGAACTGGCATTCTTATGAAACTCAATTAAGCCACAATGTCGGGGATCTTCGGAAGGACGCTGAAGATGTGTATCGCCGATGCACATGGGTAGACGAGTATGGTTGGCGAAGAACATCTTCGGCTAATGTCTCGTACGGAACCAATGGTCGGCTGCTGCAAGTGCACTGCATCGAAAGCACGGAGAAAAAAATGTTCCGAAGGGCTGGCATCACAGATGCCATACGGAATCCTACCGAACACCGCCAACAAATCGATTTGAACATTTCATGGATCGAAGGCCCGAAAACAGCATTTCCTGAAGTCTCTTTATTAGTTCCTGAAATCTCTTTAGCGCATGAGGAGAATACGACGGCGATGCAAATAATAAGTATCACAACGATGAGTGCTATCAATATGACGTGCTACACTTTTCCTGGAGCCGTTGAAATCGGTATCGGTTTTGATACTGCGCTAGGTTACGCAACGGGGAACCTTCGGTGTCAGAGGACGAGAGGACTTACTGTGGACTACTACATGTCTGAATCATGTGACATTCTATCAGAGTTCACTGGGAGCAACGACAGGTCAAGCTTGGTATTAAAACGAAGTGGCATTGTCAGCTGTTGGTTTGCTTATATAGAAAGCTTAGAGTTCGAAGACAAGATACGGATCACGGCAGAACACGTTGCCGGCTCAGCATTGCTTCGTCCTTATGTAGGTGAATCTCTTTATGAGAATGTTATACTTCAGCGCCGCAGGGAATTCCACTCCGACCTGACGAAGTTGCTGTACACTCGAGTGGATAACTTTACTCTGGAATTACCAAGCAACACAGAGAGTCGAACCGTAATAGGTTACAAGTGGGTCATCATTGCTACCGTTCACGTGTGCGTTGTAGTATGTTTCGGGCTCATTATGTTTTTTTACGTTCGGTACTCTCGGCAACACGGAAAAGTGATCCAGATGCCTAACACTGTGAACGGTATCTCCGAGATTTGGTCTGTTGCGACCCCCATCTCGGAACACAATGACACGCCCCGCCGTGCACGTATCACGTTGAAAATACGCGATATAGAGAGCGAAGAGCATACAGAGTATATCCCGACGGGAGGCTTTTAGCCGTGAGGATGTAATATCACCAGTTCTTTTATAGTTGACTATGCTCGCATTGTTATGTGGTTTGAGCCAGCGCATGAGAGGTCTCCAACAAAGAAAAGAGCCAACCTAGTAGAAAATACCAGCCCAGTGGGCAAGGAACGCTAGCCAGAAGGTTTTTCATCAGCAGAACTGGGGCCGTGGACGGGAATTAGGGAAGGCTTATGTAGTTGGCTATCTAAACGAAAAGAACATAGTCCTAAAAATAGAAAAGCGGTGTGAGACACATAAACAGAAAACCCGAAAACAAAAGAACGTAAAACAAAAAATGAAATCGTGCTATATCATATGTGATCCCTTTAATACACAAGGTGTCACTTAAAGTACGATCAATTACCACTATCTTCGTGCGCAGATTTCTTCTTCAAAAATTTTGGGCACTTCAGGGCTGAAGTCAGCCATCGTGCCCTTCTCGGCCCGCCCGGGTTGGAGAGAGACATCTCGGAGGAGCAACTTTCATTTGAATTTGTTGGTACATAGACCTCGCGAACAACGTCTTGGCATATCTCACTGGTCAGACTCAGCTTGATATGATCGGTCTCTGCTGTTCTGCTTCCATGAGAGATGAAGCTGGCCCAGTTCTGAGAGATATCATCCAAGGTGTTGGGAGCTGCAATCTTTTTCCACCGGAACAAAAGCGTCATCGTAATTCCGGAGGCAAAGATAAAACCAATTTCCATTGCACAAATGATTAGTGTTTGATCATCCACAATGGTATGCTGTCCATCTGCATCTCTGGGAATTCGCACCGATACATTTTGAGCGTTTGAATATAAATTGAACCCAAATTCGCGACGCATCTCTTCCATGTCGCGCGCAAACAATGCAGATGGGGTACTGAATAGATGTTTCGCGGACATTAACACTCCTTTCTTAAATTCCGCACGAGCAAGGAAGCGCAGAGGAATTTGCGATGTTTCCGGAAGAGCAATGTACAACGCACGATTTTCCGAGTCGACTACAGTTGTACCACTTTTCGATGGAGCGAACTGAGGCGGTTTATATGTCACGGGTGGCTCTACGTGGAAATAGTCAATCCAAGAGTCATTCAGTTTATGACAGAAGAGAGACCAAAAATCATTTCCGTCATTGGAGATGTCACCAATTGTATTGCCTATGAAACACTCGACGTCCTTGGCGTTTCTCACACGTGCTTCAACAACTGTTTTTTTCAATCGCTCATCATCGTATATAAGCCTTTCTGGATATGTTAAGGAGACGTTCAGGTCGTTCTCATGTGGTAGATGGATGTCTGCAGCCGGACGAAATTGTTTGATTCGAAAAGTGGACACTGCCGTGCCTCTCACGCAAAGCACTCCATCTAAATGCTGGTCAGGGGTATATGTCACATTTGCCATAGAAGCAATGATCCATCCGTTTTCATCGATGTAAGAACAAGTATCGATAACTTCAAGGACATCATTGAGTGAAGAGAATGTCCTATCAATTTCGAACGGCACATCATCTTTTGGTTTGATGACGAAGGAGTTGCGTAACTGGGTTGTGACCTCGACGGTGCGCTCGAAAAATTGCAACCTCGTCTCCAGGTAAACCGGAATGACAATGCATACCATGCGTATGAGAAAGATCAATGCATGAATACGTGGACGACTGAAAAGGCCTTCACTCCAGAGTGGGTATGACGGCGTGCTGACCCGTATGTGGTTTCCCTTTCTTGCGTGTTGATGCACAAAGAATGACGCAGCTTTGGTGGTAGAGTCCATCAAAATAGGGAGTAGAATGAGCTCAAAGACGAAAAAGATCAAGGCTGTAGTCACTCCATTCCCAAACGGTAACTCGATCATGGCAAAAACAGTACAGAAGACGTGCAGAAGACAGTTAAAGGCTTTGAATGGGCATTCGAGTGTGAAAAATGATGAAGGTATTGGGCGCACTGGGAGTAGCTTAACGGAGTGATGGGGAGAAGGTATGCCCTGGTAGCAAGTACGACGAGGTGTTATCAGTTATTGTATGTTCGAGAATGACTGGCAGTGGAAAAGTATTGAGTTGAGAAGATTAGCTGAGTTATGTTTTTCTGCGAGAAAAGGAGGCTCTCGTGCTGTCGTGAACGCCTTACTTGCTCATCATGAATCATGGCGGCTATGTAACGGTTACATATATGGTCAGTCCATGAGAAATGCGGGAAATCCGAGACATCCGAAGGACCCAAGCGTCAGAGCATTTCCAACAATTCGATGAAACACATTTATTCAAGCTAAGAAAGCCATGCATTTGAGATAAGGACACTGCCAGTCTAGAGACCGAAAGGTCTTGTTGTTGCTTCGTAACATTGGTCGACTTGAAGTACGAGGGGCGGGTGTAGCCACTTGTTATCATGCTACGCTTGCGTGCCGTGTTGCAAGTCCTTTATTCTTCTAAGTAAGAAGAGCATTCTCTCGGTCACAGCAGTGCAGCCTCGATGCTATCGATACCGCTGTATCGATACGGCCACCGGCGGCGGCAGCTGCACTGCGGCAATCGGTGGAAAAAGACCGGGGAACGAAGAGGACGGGAGGAGAAATAAAGGCAAGAGCTGTGATCATCAGCCTCTTTTGTGCCCATCTGTTCTTTTGTTGCCGTGTACGTTGCAACACACTACAGCGGTGCCATAAAGCTCGTGTAAGCTACATAAAAAAAATCTTTGCTCACCATTCTACTTGGGAACTGTTGGACTTCCTGGATTTATCTTGTCGTGCTTTGCTCCATGAGCGGGCTACGTTGACAGCAATAAAGGCCTACGGAACTGTTGGAAGAAGTAGAAAATCTAAATTTACAGATGTATTGAAACGTACCTTCGATACATTGTTTGTCGTACAGCGTGAAATGCAATAAAAGGGTCGGGCCAGTAACGGTTTGCAGTACTGTGATAGCTCATGATCAGTTGTGATGCTCATGGATCTCGAGGACCTCGTTCGACGCCGCATCTGAGGTCTGGGCGATAAAAAGTTTAGAATACCTTCCACAATCTTGCTTTAAAACAGAATAATGCCTCATGTTCAACCTTCGACGTTTCGGCTGAGTGCTATAAATAGAGAGAGAATCACCGGGGCCTTTCAGGGGCAGTACCAGGTACTGCCTGCCGCATCACAAGTTCGAAATTTTCACAGATTTCGAATATTCGAACTCTGAGCGAGCTCAAGATTTTGCTTCGTAAAAAGACAAACTGAAGCCAATCACGTTCGCACATTTTGCCCTTGCAAACTGGTAATCAAAGGGTTTACCCGGTAAAACTGGTAAACAAGGGGTTTTGTCCGGTGAACCTGGTAAACGAAGGGTTTACACTGTATCCATAAGATATCTGACAAAGAGTTTTCAAGCAGTTTTTGCTGTACAAAGCAACCGAGGGATAAACCCGTCGTGTGTGTGAATCAAAGTCTAAGATTGTGAGAACTCCACACAAAGGCTTCGCGGGTGCTTCATTTCATAACTTCGTCCTGTATGAAATGGAACAGCCCAGCGCAAAACAAGACTGCATGACGTCAGCTGCTCAAATCTTTGAGTCGTTGAATTCGTTTGGCACGGAGGCGTTTCTCCCAAATTCTCTCGCCGTGCCGCCTCCAATGCCGATATATCAGTAGTTGTGAGCGCTCATCAACTTCACTCTCTCACGAAACCTTTGCAAACGAATCCAGTGCGTTCAAACCATCCTCTCTATACCGCATAATGATCTCCTCACTTTTCCTCGCGTTGGTCCTTACATTTGTGCCGCGCGCATCTGCTACTCCACTGCGAGATTGCCGCGTTGCGATCGTAGGCGCCGGCATTGGCGGGGCGTACACGGCGTGGCGTTTGGCCGTTGACTCTGGTGCCATTCCAGCCCGTTACGTGTGCATCTTTGAAGCCAAGACGCGTCCTGGTGGTCGCATTCTCTCCGTGACAAACGCCGTGCCCGCCTTCGAAAATTACACGGTGGATCTGGGAGCATATCGGTATGTCCTGTAATCATTCTCCTGTCTCGAGACTTTGCGTACACTACGCTACTTCAGTTCGCTGACGAACCCATAGATTCCACCGTACACGTCATCCACTTACTCGCTTTGTGGTTGAGGATATTCTTCATCTTCCAGTCCGTTGTTATACAGACCTGTTTTCGAGGAACACAAACGGTGATTGCGCTGCTGAAACGCAGCAACTTGTCACTGCAAGAGGCCGTAGCTTCGGCTTCACGCCCGATGGTGCGTCCGCAGAGACTGCACTTTCAAACTACTCCTCGGAAGTGCCGTATGTGATCCCACCAGAGGAACAATGGGGCCCTACTCGACCTCGAAGATCTCCTCGTTCTCCATACGACCTTCTTTTCCCACCATCTTCAATCATTCCCGAAACTGAATCTGCCTGGACCGAAATAGATTCCGAATCCTCTTATCCGGCAGCGATGCGTCGTGCTGATGCTGCCATACGTCTCTTAAGTAACGGAAGCTATCGTGGTGCATCATACTGGGATGTGGCACTGTCCACTGCAGCATCGGCCGAGGGATATGATCCTGAGGAAATTGCATTGTATCTTGGAGTTGATGTGTCTGTGGTGGAAGGGTATATTATCCGCCATAGTATCGCCGAGCTCTCACAGATCGAGCTTCGCGACGCCGCTGCAGCAAAACGACCCATGTCCGGTCCAAATGGCTACGTTGTGCCCGTAGAAACTTGTAATGGTCAAACTCGTCGCATCGGAATGAGCACTGTTGTCCGCGAGTTGCTGCACTCGTGCGAGTCGGCTGGTGTGCGTGTTTACTATGGGGCCAAGATTGTTGCGATCTCACGTCTCCGTAGAAGTCGGCAGCTATTGAAATTGAAAATTGAGAACGGTGGTACAGTTGTAGCTAGAGATGTGGTGTTGAACATCGGCAAACCCGATCTCATTGCCATGGGTGTCACGTCAGAGCCCCTTCGAAGCGGTGGAGATGTATTTCGTCAAGCCGTCGACCATACTACTGTCTCTGGCCTCTCGAAGATGTACTGCTTCTGGGAGGACGCGTGGTGGGTAACTAAACTGAATCGAACTGAGGGCCGATTCAAAGCCACTGGTGAATTGGTCCAGTCTGGGAGATACCATGATGGCGACGTGACATGTCGTGATTTGAATAATACCAAACACTGTCGTGGTGCGGTTCTCATCTCGTATGTTCAGGGTGATGCATACATGGTAGGATCAGGACTATTCCCGCACAATTTCAATTCTGCGCCATACTCGCCGTTGTCGAACTTTGACAACGTGCATACGCTAGTTCCTGGAAACATGACAGCTTCGGAGCAGCTCCTCTTTGACGACATTCATGCACAGCTTCGACGGATCCATCGAGCTCCTTTGGCTTCTGCTGGGCTTGGAGCTGATGCTATACCAGAGTCCGCCGGATGCGTGTATGCCGATTGGTATGATGTAGGTACACATGAATTCATCGGAACTGGTCTGGCCGGTGTCAACGTTTATCGGCGCTACACTCGCCCTGTGTCGAGTCTCAACATCTCTCTGGTGAACGAGGCTTGGGGTGAGGTTGCAGGGTGGGCTGAGTCTTCGCTGCGCAGCGCCGAACGTGCGCTATTTCACCAATACAAGTTGAAGCGACCGTCGTGGATGGACGAACCGTTCCACACCTCAGTGATTCGTAAATTCAACCGGGGCTAGGACTGAATGTTAGCTGTTCGGACTTCTAAGGCTGTCGTAGTTTCGTTCAATCAAATGGAAGATGAGACTTGGGAATTAGATTGCATGCGATATCCAGTAACGTCCACGATTTCGAACTGAAACATTCCAGGAAATGGGAAATGTAAATGCTGCTACCATTGCCAAGATTGGAGAAGTCAGCAGGTAGAACTGGCGTGGACTTCGTAGCTCTATAATGCGCACGGCCTCATAGTACTTATCATGTTTCACTCTATTCTTAACAAATCGATTCGAGATCTTGGCAGATTTGCGCGGTGGCAGGTTCCAGCTAGATGACACTACTGGATGAGGAAAACCAATTGCAGTCAATCAGAATGTGTTTGGCGCCCTCACGCAGTATATCACAGATACGGCTGAAAGGAGTATGGCATTAGAAGTCGGCACAAGTCTGAGAACGGACGCTTTCTTTCCTTCCGCTCCCCCCGTGAATGCGCATGGTGGCGGGGAGGCTTCTTCTATGCAAAGGAAGTCAATCTCCGACCGAGGAAAGATCGCCGAGCCTGGTTTAAGAAGGAATCGGTTGCCACTGTTCCGTACACGCGTGTTGTCTGTACGTATTTTAATATTACCTTCGTAGCTCCCAGTGCGAACTTCACGGAAAGCACATTTGCAAGCGAAATCGAGGAGAACCGAGGCGGGCTGTCGATATCGTGACGTCATCATCTACCCTTCATTTGATTGTTTCCAGCAATGCATAACTGGGTACGCGTGAGCCGCGTGTCGCGCGCGAGCTGCGCTTGTGTTGATTGTGCGTGAGAGAGCTCAGTATCAACTGTCCTCTTCTCTCGTGCAAGTCGTCTATCGCCACCGAAGTTGGAAGCGATCTACAGCTACGCGGTTGAAAAGACTTTCCGATTCTGGACGCTCACTTGTTTTTGTTTGGTTTCTAGGCACGGGAAACGACTTTCTTGCCGAGTCTGGTCTACGTTTACATGGCCTATTACTCATTTGACACGAAAAGATCAATCCGGTGCCGTTGCGTTTCACATGGATGTCGGTTTGCTTTTGTTCCAGACTCGAGAGAAAGTGCCAAATACGGATCCTTGACAACCATGTTTATCTCGTGCGGACATGTGTGCCTCTCCTCATTATAACTACACATGGCGTTAAAAACAACAGAGGATTTTCCGAAGGGAATGAGAGCAAGAGCAAGAGAGTTCGCTGCGCCATTTAAGAGGATACCGCTCTTTTCATTTATGCCTTCTCACCTGACTCGGCTCTTATAAGTTTCTCTATAAAGCCTGCCAATATCCCAGTCGTAGAAGTGGAACTAAACATGAGCAGATCCTTGCCATAAGATGAACTGGTTGTCGGAAGCAAAAAAAAAATGGAGCTCGATTGAAAAGAAGCGGGTTTCGACGAAGAAAGACGCAGAAAGCGTAATCCACGATGCTAGCAACACAGGTTCTGGAGTTCGTTCTTGAGTGATACTGGAATTTGCCGAATCACACCCAAGAATGCAGAATCAACCAAATAGGTGGACAGGAATGTATTATTAGGCAGAGAAAAGCATCGCGAAGGACTAATACTCGAAGTCCTGGTCTTCCACAACCGCGCTATTCTGCGCTTCAAATTTCTTGGAGTGTTTTGGTTCCCAACTTGATAGTATAGAGCCCTGTTTTTCCTGACTGAATCGCTCGCACTGCTTGCATCCTCCATAGTTTAATACTTCGCCTGATATGCTAGTACTTGTTGTCATGTTCTTCGATTAGCTTCAAAAGTCCTTTTTATCTTTGACATGCGTTCCGGTATTCTCATATTGCTCCAATACGGGTCAGGGATTCTCTTCCTTTTAGGAAGAAGGGCTTCCATATCGCTCAATGTGAAAGTGGAACATCTTCTGGTCACTTGTGAGTCCAGGACTTCTTTTCTCAGTCGACGAGCATTTTCGAAATACTTCCTGGCAATGGGTGGCATCGGTATGTGAGTTGGTGTTTCGGGATACTTCTTTGCCTTTTCCTTCAGCTGTTTTCGTGGCTGTTTGTGCGCCTGTTTAACTTTAGGCTGTGCACAGGAAAGCTTTTCTTGCGCCGCAGATACTATTCTTGATTTGAACGGTTCCTCACCGGAAACAGGAAACCAACCAGTGACGTTAAGCATACCACGATCTGGGTATTCATTTCTCTCCGTGCGCCAATCGAGGTTTAGCATAGGGCTTTCCCATTGTTCTGCTCTTTTTTTGCATCGTGACCCTTTCGGGAAGCGTTCACCAGATGTCGACGGTGCAAAACGGCCTTGAAAGGGCTTCCATTTCTTGTAGGATGTCTTCTGCTTGTGGCGCTGGCCCACGTGTTCCAACAGATCAGATAGTTTGGTCAATGACAGCCTGAGCAGCTTCTGCTGTGCCTGCTGCGCTGGGTAGGGAAACATGTCTGTGAGGGCGTTCAATAACTTCATCCCTTCTTTCCTCGCCGCCGTCTTGTTCTTCGTGGCCTTGCATATCCACGGGACGGCTTTGTTCAGTCCCAGCTTCGTGAGTTTTAGACCTTTGATGATCATGGTGTACAGCTGGGGTGTGTTTGTGTGTGGAGATGGGCGTGTGGGCGTGTGGGCGTGTGTGGGGGGATGTGGGGGGATGTGAG
>JASCIV010000930.1:0-10124 GCA_030374735.1 Gracilaria caudata
TGCCGCAGCGTGGAATGTTATCAACGCCTGAATTTCATTGATGAGGGTACATATGGCCGTGTGTTCCGCGCACGGGACCTACAGAGCGGACACATCTATGCTCTCAAACAAGTGAAATTCGGGCAACACAAAGACGGCTTTCCAACAACTGCGCTGCGGGAGATGGCGAGACCCGTTTCTCCGTTCATCATGAAAACGTCGTCAACTTGCGGGAGGTGGTTGTAGGCTCGACGACTGACAAGATCTACCATGGAGTATGCCGAACATGATCTGCTAAGCTTCCTCTAGCGCATGAGACGACCATATTCCGCGTCTGAGATCAAGTCACTCTTGCTACAGTTGCTTCGTCGCGTCGCCCATCTTCACGACAACTGGATTCTGCACTCGGATCTCAAGCCGTCTAATTTGCTTCTCATCGGTGGGGGTGTGTTGAAGATATGTGACTTTGGACTGGTCCGTAAGTACGGTGAGCCGCTTTCCAAGTATTCACAAGGTGTGGTCACCCTGTGGAACAGAGCTCCAGAACTACTCATGGGCTCAACAATATACTCAACCGCCGTTGACATGTGGGCCGTGGGTTTCATCTTTGCAGAGGTCGTGCTTATGCGACCACTCCTTCAGGGCGCCGGCGAATTGAATCAGCTGGGGAAAATCGCAACCATGCTCGGCCCTCCTTCCGAAAAACGCTGGAGTGGTTTTCGGAACTCCCAAACGCGAAGCGCGTTTCGTTTCGGAGGTATGGCGAAAGCAACTTTCGCGATCAGTTTTGTGAAGGCAAAGGCCCAGCACGGAGACTGTTCACTACGGAGAACGCTGTTGATCTCATGGAAAAGATGCTTCTGTACGACCCTGAACAGCGTAGTTCTGCGGATGATGGTCTGATACATCCGTATCTATCTGAGGGACCAAGCCCAAAGGACCCTTCCCTCATACAAACGTTTCCGGATGACCGAAAGGGCAGGTGATAAATGTTTGGTATTGCGTAACACACTGTGTCTGATGAGGTACATCATTGATATGGCTGGTAGGGCAGGTCGAGGTGACCAATTGGTATTCTGTCTTTAACAGAAGACGCGTTATAACCCTGGCTCTACTTATGTTTCTGTCCTTCGTAGTCATCACCGATAAACAGGGAACTTACATCACTCCGTACGCAGAGATTTCTTTCGACAAATGATGCCCTTCTGAGACGACGTCAACGAGCTCAATGCGCGAAACATTATAGCGAATCTTCTGAGCATCTCGCCACATGCGCTTCTTAACTTCGACCTTCATCAACAGCTGTCGGAATGTAGCATCATCGAGTACGCTTTCGTACATAGCCAAGTCTTTTTACTTCAGTAGGCACAAATCGTTCGCAGGGTGGCCAAACAACACTTGTCAAATCTCAGGAAATCCGTTCACCCATTCTGACGATGACAATCCATGATCTTCATGCTCACAATATTGTGCCACACAACTTCGTCGTCGGTTAGTCGGCGTCGTGAACTTTCGCTGGACCAGATACCTGGTGCCTGTTGAATGACTTTCTTCTTCGGCTCAGGATCGCCAAGGTAATACAGGTCACTCTTTGTGGCCATAATACTAATCACTCCTCGAGTGACAAAGGTTGCAGTTGCTCCGCTTCCGCCACCGCCAACAGAGAGCACTGGGTCAACGTCTTCTACTTTTGCCTGGTGAAGGGTCATTCGGGCTCCCGTGATTTTACCTCCACCGCCAGGACCAGCCGTGACAGACCGCACATGCGAATTCGTGAGACCACCGCCATCAAACCAGGCCCTCAACTTGTTAGCTTCCGGAATTTACCTGGATCTCTCTCTATCGTAGTTGTGCGAGAGAAATTCATGCTGACACCGCTAAATTCTTCGAGGTTGTGCATGTCGCGGCAATAAGACGGGATGACGAGCCAGGTCTTCTTCTGTGAGAAATGTTTCAGCTTGTCTTCGTCAAAAAGTCAGCTCCACTGAGGCCTTGGATTCGTCTCTAGGAGTGATGCCTCTGCGGATTCATGGCCCATATGTGCTGCGAATTGTGATTTCAGGCACCTGACCAATCGCAGTGAAACAACATCGCAGTTGCTCTTGACGTCTATGGAGTCAAGCCCAGCAATCTCTGTGAAGCTGTACTTGATTTTCGCCACCGAGCTCCTCCAGCGTAAAGTTGTTATCAAGCATCATCTCAAAGTTCGAAGTGGAGCGAATGAAGCGTTCATTCGCCTGCATTAACTGGCCACAAGAGACGTTGTACATGCCGCCCATGTGGACCTTCTCATTGATATGCGGTGCGCGTTGCGTGAACCGGTGAAGCGAATAAACCGTGCTCATCGGAGAGCTCCAAGCTGATAACCTGACCTTTTCCCCTGGAGTTCTGGAACTTGCGCAGGTCGCTTGTAGTCACAGCTACCGCGAATGGTAAATCCGTTTTGATAGGGGTTGATATACTGAATCGAACGGAGCAGACCTGTGGGAGCAGAGTTCATCTTGACGACTGGACCGTTGTTCGAATAGGGGTTAGGGGCGTTCCACTGATTGTCGTTGCCACCAAAGCCTACCCAAGAGAACCAGTTTTGATATGGCGGTGCGAAGTTGTTGTTTCCACCGTGAACGTTTGCTCCGTAGCACCGTGTGCAACCTGCTGCTGAGCGAAAGGCGGTCTTCCGTTCCCATTGGCAGGAAAAGCGCCAGGAGGCTGCATGGCTCCGTTATGCGGTTGATTCTGATGCTGACCGAGGGCAGCATATGCATTGAGAGAATTTACAAGTTTCTTAGGCATCTGCGACACGACAGTGTGGTTGAGCACGATGACAATGCATTTGTTGTTGATATTGTTGCTAATGAAACCCTTCGAGGCGAACAAGAGGGAGCGACTTGAGGCGACCCTCGGTTACGAGAACAGTAAGCTGCGAAGCTGTGATGGCCTGCATGAAGTGAGCGCCATCGCCGAGACAGAATCGGTAGCGAAGGGCGTTGCTGTTTGCCGCGTTGAAGTGCGCCATAAACTTGGGGTCTATCACCTGCAGCAATGGCTCGCCCGAGGCTTCACCGGTGCGGTGCATCTCGGCGATAGCGCCTCGATTCAACTGCGACTAGAGTTACATGGGGAGCATCAGGAATGTAGAGTTGTTGACTGCGGTGGGAGGCAATTGAGACACAGCTGAGACAGACGTACTAGGCGAAGGTTGGTGTGGCGCCGGAATCTTAGCACTAGAAGTCTGGAGCGCAGATGAATTTCTCTCAGCTTCTCCTCCGCCAGAAGATCACGTTCTCAAGTCCGTCAGTACTCCGCCAGTTCACTTCGGTTGAACAACTGGCGGAGTACAAAGTACTCCGCCAATTATACAACACGCGAAAATGGCGGAGTATTGGCGGCATATATGAGTTTTTGTCCGCCAGTTTTCGAAACCCGCAAATGTTGACACTGTAATTTTTCAGCCAGGCGTCCGCCACATATTTTTGTTCCCGCCAAATCTCCGCAAATTCTCTGAAAAAATTCCGACTTAGTTTTTACTAGGGCTAAGTAAAGAATGTTTGGGTTTCCGACCACTTTTCTCGTCAAATTGGACGAATAGTCTGGAGGGTCGAGACTGGGAGGCCCTTCAGACCACAAATAAGTGTATCGCACTTCTCTGCTTAGAACAGAGAGGGATACGTTTCCTTGAAGTCGAAGGAACGACGGACCTCCACCGCGAACGTACTTCATATCCATGAATGTAACCACAGTTGCAAACAACACATTCAAATGAGTGGAGAGAGTTTGGAAAAATCGTAGACGGTATATTTCTTTTAAATGCGAATTCAAGTGACCTTTTTTGAATTTGATCCCGATGGATCTAGAACTCTTGTACCCGCAACAGGTTCCATCCGTTTCAGCACCTAGTGGAACAGTACCGCAATGCTTGCACATACGAATTCGAAGTACCCATCCAAAGTCTCGAAGAAAACGTCGAGTTCATCGGTGTCCTGAAGCACCACAAATACCAAAGCAGGGCGGAAGCATATCTGGTATTAGCTGATATTCCGGATCTGAAGAACTTGGATGTCCTCCAGGTCGAATATTTTCCGCCTTAGAGCCCCACACATATTTTGCGTCCCAGTAAATTCCGCGTCGAGGTTTGGCCGCAAACCGCATGACAATTCTATCCCGGTCACGAGCGATGCCAGCAGAATCAGGAGAATCGAGATATATTTCTTCAGGATTTTGAGGCTCGACTACCGTCTGAGGCAACTCAATTGCAGTACCTATCTCCATTTCACCCAGTCCTTCTTCATGGCTCGTCGGGATTGACTGAGGCCTTTCAAGGTCTCGTCGACCAGCGCCAGGGCGCTGACCTCCACGACGAGAGGGAGGAAGTTGAGATGAAGACGCGGCTCCTTGGGAAGAACCGGGTGCAGTTCGGGAGGAATTGGCCCAATGGCGTGAGGAACTGGCCCCATAGCGTGAGGAACTGGCATCATGGCGTGAGGAACTAGCACCATGGCGCGAATAATTAGTCTCATGTCAAGGAGAGTTCACTCCATGTCTCGGGAAGGTCGAGAAGGGCTCATCGTAACTTGCAGCGAGGCGATAGAGAGACCTTGGTTGAGAACGGACCCTAGAAGAAATTTTTGGAAATATGAGAGTGCAGAAGGAAAGCATATGGCGCAGGTGGATGATGCACGGAACTCAATTTGAGTGCAAACGGAAGGGTAACTATCTTCATTTCCGCCCTAATTTCAAGGTGTCCAATTGGAAGCTACTCTGATAGCGAGTGGAGAGCCGCTGAAGGGTCAAAGATACACTTTGCACTCCCTCTGAGCTCCATTCGAACTTCTTCGAATGCGCGCACACTCCGCGCGCACTCCGCGCGACATCAGAAAAATGAAAAAATTGCAATTTTGAGTGCCAAGGGTGTCCATTTGGAGGACGCTTGGCGAGCATCGTGAACGCATATGGAGGTCGAAGAGCGCAAAAAGTGCACTCCAGTTGCACTCCGCGAAATGCAAAAATTTCTCCTAGGGGGAGAGCGTTGACGAAGCACGGGGATAAAAGGTGGCTTAGGTAGAGTTTCCTAGCAAGATATCCAAAGCGCACGGAAGCCACAACGTAGAAGATTGTGTGGCATTAATTTAGAACAGTCCCAAATTTTCGCAGAGCGCTTCTGGGCCACTTAAAGTCATACGAGATTTTTGTTGCAGTTTTTCCAGTACACATCACTAACGTCAGCCAACGGAAGATTTTTCCCGCGAGAGGTTACTTCATGTACTCTTTGCAACGTTTGCTCAAGGGCTCTGAGTCTCAGTCTCGTCAAACGTCATGCGGTAAAAGTCCCGCGGGACGCTTTCGCCGCCTTCGCACACACGCCTCCCACCAAAGAGGTTCCCTAGCCCTCCCATCCTCCTTTCATGCTGTCCTTCAAAAATGCACTGCGCTGTCCGCACCGCGTGCGCCGCGTTTCGATACCCAACCAGCATCCCCTTCCCCTCAACTTCCGCTTTTTTTCATCTTCTCCATCTCCCTTTGTCTTAGGCGTCACGGGCGACCCCTTGACAGCGCGCACTCTTCCACCAGATCCCTCTGCAAGTCCTCCAATCCTCTGCAGCATATCCTTCATCTCCACTAGTAGCTCGGAAGCCCTCTCAACCTGTCCCACCTGCCTCTCCAACACCCCAACACTCTGCTACAGTTTCACATTCTCCTCAAACAGATCCCTAAGCTCCCTTGCTGCGCGATCCACTATTCCATCTACATGTAACGTAATCTCCATCCCTACCACCTTCAACGCACCTCGCAAGCTCGAGATCGCTTCCAAAGACACGCCACATTCCGACGCAATCAGCACAGGCCCACTCATATCCATTACCTTATTCGCAATGAAGGCGTCGATTTCGTCCTTCAAATCGCCCCCCATATTTCTCACCAGCACTTTCACCTCCGCAACAAACCCGTCCTCCGGCTCGGCCTCCCCGCCACCACTGTCAATTTCCTCCCCAATTCCCAACTAGCTCAAGTGCACCAGCCCCCTCCCTATCGCCCCAGCTTTTTCCTCCTTCTCCCTCAGCAAGCTCTCCGGCACTTCCTTTTCCTCGTTCTCCAGTATCGCCAAGAGCTCCTCGTCCTTCAAATATCCGTCTAACATTGTGCAAGATCACAGAAACCTTTTTCCTTCCAACACACTCTCTCAGACGAAAACCGGTGGCCAACTTATCCCCAGCCGACATGGCCAGTCGGGCTGGCAGTCCGTCGATTTATCCCGCCCGTTTTCGCGCCATTACCGTCCGCTGTATCCCTCATTTTCATATAAAATTATGAGGCCTTTCCGTCCTCAATTTTCACCTCTTTCGACCACATCAGAAGATGTGCGCAGGAGTTTCTCGCCACAGAGCACCCGTTCTATAACACCAAACGCCTCCCATTCCGAACGCTTATCGCAACCTAATCTTCATATATACAAACAAAAAAGGATACTTTACATGGATTAGATACCTAGAAACCGTACCATGAAAAGAATTCCTTCAGAGTACGTCACCTTTCATAGCCTCAACGTTTTGTAATCCCTTTATGGTAGTACTCATATGACATATGTAATCTATCCTATACTATATTACGTACTGTTAGTCAGGAGATCAAGCGTGTCTATGCAGAGCCTTCTAGTCCAGTTTCAAAGACCTTTAGTTTCTAGTATATATACATAGGTACGAGAACCAGGTAGATCCAGCAAATCTACAACTTCTTCTGCACACCTTCTCACAATCATGGACTATTACAAAGCGCAAATCAGCATTACTCCCGGTCCACCACTTCATTTCACAACTACGGTGTACATCCTCCCACAACGCTGCAACGGCGGCGGTAGCGGCGGCGGTAGTGGCAGCGGTAGCGGCAGCTGCAGCGGCGGTGGTAGCAGTTGCTGTAGCGGTAGCGGTAGCGCGGTAGCAGCGGTGATAGCAGCGGTTGTAGCGGCGGTTGTAGCGTCGGCTTTAGCGACAGCGGGAGTGGCGCAGTGCAGCTAGGCTTGGTGCCGTTCAGCGACGTGCACACGTGGTTTCATCTTCGGAGTTGTGAAAGCAGTCAGGGGTGGCAGATTATTTCATCGCACCTTCCGATGAAACGCCCCTCCTGCCAAAAAAAATTTAAATTTTAAGGAGTGGCGTTTCATTGCAAGGTGCGATGAATTAATTTGCCACCCCTGACCGCTGTCTCAACCCCGAAGATGAAATGATTCTTCCCTCCCCCCCCCCCCCCCCCCCCCCGGGCTTCGCAAACCAGCGCTCACGCACTCGCGCGCGCCCGCGTCGCCTACGTCAAGCAAGGTTGTGTAGAGAATTAGAGCAGGGTTTGGGACAATACGACTGCGTCGTATTGCAATCTCTCTGTTACAATGCAATCCCAATTGCAATTCATAATCTTTAAAGAAATCATTAGCACATCTGAAACCGTGAGTGGCAATCTTTTTGCGATCATTCGTCTTCTTTCGCAACCAGTTGCAATCAACAGTTCTTTTCCGCAATCGTATGACAGTAATTACAACAAATTCTACTCGACAGGCAGCATAAGGCCTAAAACAATATTCGAACCCCAACCTACATTTTTGTAGACTCCTGACTCTTCGCAATGAATAAACTGCCTTCTGCGTTACATTCAAGTCCCAAACCTCTCCTTCACATGCCGGAATGTCATAGCCTCAACGAGCAAGGGACTCGTCTCCATTCTGTTCTCTGACAGTGTGTTTCTGAATATAAGGCGCTCATTTTGTGGTGGTTCAGACAGAGAAAGACACGGTGAATGTCTTATAGATGCTTCTTTTGTACGAGAACGGCTGTTACGCAGTTCGAAACGTTTCAACGTTTACTAGATTGTTGCTTAACTTATGGTAACGTTTAAATATCGTTACCTTGTGCGATCTGAACCCTGATTACATTGTGTTGCAATTCATTACCAGCTATTAGGTAAAGCAAGCAATCATGATGCATTTTCTATAACCCTGCGCAATCATATTGCAATTTCTGGCGGTAGGAGCAATCTGGTATTGCAATTGCGAATTGCAATCGATTGTTTACGCAATCGATTGAAACCAACCCCTGACTTAGGGCACAAGTTCCACAATAAGAAAGAAGAGCAACAACGCCAAGGGTGTGATGGCAACAAGTTGTTGCCATCACACCCTCCGCGTTGTTGCTTGAAGTAGGCGACGCGGGCGCCCGCAAAGGCGAGGGCGCTGGCGTTGCGAAGCATGGGGAGGAGGGGGAAGTGGGGAGGAAAGAATCATTTCATCTTCGGGGTTGTGACAGCGGTCAGGGGTGGCAAACTATTTCATCGCACCCTGTGATGAAACGCCACTCCTTAAAATTTAATTATTTGTTGGCAGGAGTGGCGTTTCATCGGAAGCTCCGGTGAAGTAATCTGCCACCCCTGACCGCTGTCACAACTGCAGCCCTGCTACTTGTGGACGTTGTCTGGGGTTGCCAGGGCGCACGTTCTTGTTGCTATGTCACCTGTGGAGGCTGGGCGGGCATGCCACAGAAGCACGCACCGTGGCAAGCCCGGACAACGTCCACACGTGGCAGGACTGCAGTTGTGACAGCTGTCAGGGGCGGCAAATTATTTCATCGCACCTTCCGATGAAACGCCGCTACTTTAAGTTTAATTATTCTTTGGCAGAGGTGCGTTTCATCGGAAGGTGCGATGAGATAAAATGCCACCCCTGACTGCTGTCACAACCCTAACCTCCACTAAGTGTAAAAGTTGTCTGGGCTGGAAAGTGCGTCATGGTCGGCAACTGTTGCCATGACACAAGCACCACCACACAAACCAGGACTTTATTGACGTTTTTACTTAATTTTGAATCAGTTGCAAGCCGCGGCGTGCAGTGATCAGAATCATTGCTATTTTCAGTATCTTTTTGTGCATAATTCTTTTTTGCTCCTACGAATATGATATATAGTCCCTACATTCGAAGCTCCTGGAAATACTCTACAGATAATTTCTCTCCAAAAGAATGAACTTGTTTCTTGACGTAAGTTCAGGACTTACTGATTTTGAGTTTCTTCATTCATGTAACGTTGCTACCAAGTATAGTGCATATGATCAGTACTAATACAGATGGCTCAGTAGAGAAAGGAAAAATTTCTGAAATATTACAAATGTAAAGTACATAAGTCTTTTGATATTTTAAATGGAGCCGTTTGCTTACTATTTATATTCATATTGGAGCTTTTGATATAAGTCTCAAAATGAAATATGAAGTTCATTTCGTTAGTAATATACGATTTGCTTTTTACTAAATATGAACAAGATTTTTTGAAAAGAAACTCCTAATCCAAGAATTTATGCTGCATGTACAAATAATGGTTTCCCAAATACGCGTTAGAATTGCAGTTACTTCAATTAAATCTGAACGATATATTACGAAGAAGAAAGTTGAAAATTGGCGATACTGTATAAAGACATGTAATGCAATTATTTTACTACCACTAGAGAAGTACTTCGCTGTGCCTTCAGCCGTATTTAGCATGGGTGGTTGACAATTTGGGCATATAATTTAAATAAACTTTTTAGGTTGATATATGCTTAACTTTGGTCCTTCGAAGTTCTCACTAAGATGTAAGGGTTCGACTATATAATCAGTTCCAAGACCCCTTAGAACTATCCGAATACAAAATAGAAAAGAAATTAAAGGTACATCAGAAAAATGTCCAGAACTAATCTGAAAAGGTGTATTTTGCCTTTTCGTAAATTAAATGGTTTTGAGAAAGTTTCTATTATTTGTCTTGTATTATACTGAATTCTCATATATTCAGTGAAAAACTGCGCTAGAGCCTCCTCGGCCGTTTCAGCTTTCCTTTCGTCGGAAAAGCCTGTGTTTAGGAAAGCCTAAGAGATCTCTTAATTTCTTGTTGTTGCCGAGGGCTTGTGTGCCATGACTAATTTTCCGTAGTGAATGGTGACAGTTTGGAGGTGTTTTACAGTTGGTCGTCTTTAGCAAACCCCGACGTAGGAGCAAACTAGCATAGGTAGTCGTAAAAGACAGTGGGATAGAAAGAAGTTTTAATCGTACGTACCGGCGGACGCGCGGCGAAGCACTTTCCAGCCCGGACAACGTCCACACGTGTTAGGGCGGCTGGATGTGACAGCGGTCAGGGGTGGCT
>JASCIV010000932.1:0-10075 GCA_030374735.1 Gracilaria caudata
CCCCCCCGACACTCTCCGTTATCGTCGTCACTGCTGACCGCTGCTGCTGCGTGATAGCTTTCTCAACTCCGCTCCTCTCGCCATAACAGCCCTATCTTTGAAATTACCTCAGTGCTCATCATACTGCCATCATCGCGCCCGTCTCCAGCTTTCCGTGTTTGGTACCCTTGAATGCAACTTCTTCCACAAGAATCTTACTTGCAACGAGCCACCTACTCCACGCCATGTTAGAACTTGTAAATACCATCATCATGATGTTGTTTGTTTTTCGGAACTTTGCTACCAAGTCTTTCCCCTGGAAAGACTATTGAAGCTTGGACGCTCTTTTTTGCATCAGCGCAAAATCGGTTCAGTGGGTAGGCAACTTTGGTTCCAGCGGTTTGGAAGGCTTTGCAAGTCAAACCTCTGGTTGTGAGCGATAGCCAGTGGCGTACGGGCGTTTCAAATGGCTGCGGACCTCCTTTGCCATTGGATTAGCTGCTATCAACAATGTTTCAAAACGCAATCTACCAGGCGACAGTCAAGGTACCAAGAAGAAACAAGGGGACATACACCTCTATATGTTGCTTCTCTGGAGTACCTATTCGCTTCTGGAGCGACTAGTTACATCGGTTCGAGCTCGATGACAAATGTTCTTCCCCCACCAAGCAAACAGAGCAAGGACGACAGCGTCACCAACTAACAGGAAACCCAAAATGATGTCAACACGCAGCGCACCGGATAACAGAGTACCTACATACTGCGCCGTCCACCAAATTCCAGTCACCAAGTGTACAATCGTGGTTAGGATCCACCATCCTTTCCGTCCATTCCAATTACGGACCAAATCTCGTCTTCCTTCAGCACTGTTGATTCCCATCTGAGTAACGCAGTGGATTACCATCAACATCGCGCAATGTACGAGAAGCGCAAGCTTCGTTTGTAAAGAGAACGGAAGGAATCCCCAAAGCAGCGCTTGTACAGTGGCTTGGGCAGCACCAAATCCGATTCCAGTCACTCCGCCTGCCAGAATATATCCATCTATTTCACGCTCCGCTTCATTTCTGGCATCGCGATAAGTTTTGGAGAGGTGCCATTGAATCAATGATTGAAGAAGCGTACGGCCGATATACATTAATGGAATGGTCATGACAACGAGGGCGAGGATAGCTACGACCCATCGAGTGTCGATGCGCAGAAAGTCGTACGCGTCGCACATCTGATACATTTCTTTCGTTTCTGACGCCGGAGTGAGAAACAACGATCTCAACGCATCTCCTAGTGAATGCTGGCCGGCTGCCACTTTCAGAATCTCATCCAACGTGCGCTTGGCTTCCTCAGAGAGAGTGGAACTTGAAACTATTTCTGGCGCTCTGGACCCGAGACTCAACCGTAGAGCATTGATTTTGTCTTCCACATCGAACCAGGTACGCTCGAGAACAATGATTTTGTCCACGAACGGCTCCACAGAGCTCGCATTCCCAAACGATAAGCGGTTGAATAATAAGATTAAGTTTCCCTTTAGATCATCGAAAATCAAACTCTCGTTCTTGTACGAGTCGCCGTTTCGGACAAAATCGGTGAATTGAAAAGAGTGCAGCGAGTTGTTGATTATGCTCGACAAGTTGTGCCTCGCTTCCATCAGCACTGGAGAGTGGGAAAAGTTGCCCAAGAGGTCCATGTATTGGAACCCAGCGTTAACGTTTGTTTCATTAGCAATTGTTTGATACTTTCCAAAGGAATCCAGGTAATCTTCATAAAGCTGGGTATAGTTAAGGTTTGAAAAAAGTGTTTCGATGGAGCTGCTTAGATTTTGCCATTTCCGCTCGAGCTCCGGAAAATTCAGCTCATCTCTAGCGTAGTTAGCGACTTGATCAAAGGTAGAAGTTACAATGACGGTCTGGTTGGCCATGAGAAGCAGTTTTCGTAAAATCCAGACCGTTGCAGCGGTTCCACCGGTGACACCAACTGCTAGGACAGCGAGAATTGGCACAAATGGTTGCAAAAGCCAGATGCGAGCAAAGATGTCGATGAACGGCAGAAGAAGAAACGCGTAAATGAACTGGCGACGCACGAAAGACTTGGGCACAACGGCTGCATTGATGGCTCTGTGAAGCGCATGCGCTAGAAGCAGTGAGAGCGCGAAGGGTGTGAGCACCGAGAGTATACCGGATAAGAAGGCCATTGCAGAGAGCTACGAAAGCATGGCCAAGATGACATGGTGAAGCAGCGTCGGAGACGAGTTGCGGTGCGGACGGCTTTTGAGCAATCCAAACCGGTCGAACGGCGGAAACCAAGGTGAGCGAGATCAAAAAAATGCACTGGTGGCATCACATAACCTGGAGGCAGTGTTTTTTTCAGCCAATTGCAAAGTGGCAACAATGCGCAGAAAGAGAAGGTCATCCCACTGAGACTGTACGACGCACGAGACCTGTGGTCCTGCGAGTTGAGCGCATCATGATTTGGAGTCGGAGCCCCAATTGTAACTTAAGGGTAGAAGGATGACGTTACCTTCGTACCTTGTCACGAGCGCCAGTTCCACACCACCCAGTAAGAACTCCGCTCACTCCAAAAACGTTGCTTGAACTCGTTAATCGTTACTTTGCCCCACCCACGCAGCTGCAAGCTTCAAACCCTCTGCCTACTTCTACCGGCTGGGGCTTCCGTTCTTCGCTCTCTTCTGTCCTCCTCCTTCCTCACTCCGCTTGTACCCTATTTCCCCTTTTCCATGCAGGTTGTAAAAATCTCCGGCTTCGTCCGTTGTAAAACCCCCCCTGCTTCCCTTCCATCCTCTTTCATTTTCCTTTCCCAGGCAGGTTGTAAAAACTCCCCGTTTTCGTCGGTTGTAAAAATTTTTTCCTGCTTTTCCTTAACTCCCTTCTCCCACATTCAGGTTGTAAAATTCGCCCGGCTTTGTCCGGTTGTAAAACTTTCCCCTGGTCAGTTCTCTCAATCTTTTTCTCCGCGGTTAACTTCGACGCAAAGTGTTTCGTGCTGAACTAACGCTGCTTTTTTTTTTGTCTTTGCTTGATCTCTTACTCCAATATCTGTGGTTCTTGGGTTCTGTGCCTGGCGCTTGCTTGTATGTGGACGTATGTGAGCAAGTCACTACTCAGATGCTCGCACAGGATATCGCGCAAGCATTTTTGTGTTGTCTCATTGGCATTTTCAGTCTCGGAAAGTTCGAGAAAACAGCCAACGCTTTGGCTGTACTCAAGTAAACAGAGAGGTCAATACCTTCGTATGCATGTCTCTGTTGCGCTCCAATTTGCCCCTGTAGGTTCATGAAGCTCTTGGTCCAGAAAAAAGATTCCATGACGCATAATGCTACAGTTCATGCCGTTCACACGCAAATCTGGAGTCTCTTTTCACTCGTGCTTTTTTCTGCTTTCCCAATCTTGAATCCAAAACAGAGCCCCCCCTCGCAACCACAGCTCTTGGGACTGAGAAAAGCACTGGGTTGCGTTGTAGGCTTGACAGAAGAGCGTTTATGCGCATGGAAAAGTATCGTGGAGGCTTTTGTCAAATCATATCGGGACATGTGAGTCTTGTGAGTCATAGTTGTACACTTTCCCCAAATAGTATGTAACTGTTCCGACTTGTAGGAATATTTGAAGAAGATGACAGTCTGCAAAGGTTTTCCGCCTTCACTCTCTCAGAGAGAGAATTTCAGCCCAAAACGTCCTCCCTCTTTTTGGCCAGCGAAACACAAAAAATGGTGGGCATAATCTGGTGTTCGAAGTAGGCAGTTGCAAACTCACTGGGTAACCGAGATACGAAGCGGACCACTTACATATCGCAAAAGGATGCGAAACGCCGTCCGGTGGATGAGGCATCGCTTCCTGAAACACAAATGCAGTTTGATATCGAACCCCCTTTCAGCGTTTCGCTTCAGGTACAGGAGAGTGTGGTCTGTGTTTTGCAAATGCAAGCTAAGCTTTATCTCCTCCACCACCTGCCTCCAATACAAGAGCGTCATCAATACATTCTGCAGCATTCAGGCGAGTTAGCATTTGATACGGGAACTGTATGAAACCTTTCATGAAAGGGGAGGTTTCTTAGCCAGACATCTAGTCTTTCTACCGTACCCAACACAAATATTGAATATCTGGTGCTAGTATGACCATGAACACGGGAGCCACCCCGGGCCGCTATCGTCCGGCTTTCCACTATACGGCATGGAAAACGGAGAGTCCCCACACCACGCATGGATGACAGAAAGAATCCCGTAATGGATTCAATCTTTTTTTCGTTCGCTCTCACCAAGCAGCGAAAGTTTATTGTTATTTCCATCCACATGCACATCTCACGTGCAAGAAGGTTACCACACGCTTGCATAGCGTAGTGTTTGCGGTTTTGGATGAGCAGTGGATGTTGCTGGCAGAAATATCCACGAAAATGGATTTCGGGGCCGGTGTGGTGACTTGGGCTAACTAGAAAAAAACACGATAAGCGCCCCCAATGCTAGTCTCTGTAGTAACGATAGAATAGTCTCAGCTACGAGAACAGTGGTGCCGAGAGAGAGGTTGCGAACTTAATTCAAACTAGAATGAAGAGTCTTTCAATTCGAAGGACATCGGGGCTGAGACACACTGCTTGTTTAATTAAAAAGACTTGAAGCTGGTGCGCTTCTGGCAGGATGTCAGCTTCACTATAAAGGCACCTGGTCCGGGATATTCGCGAACAGCAGGAGGTCAGAGGGCAAGGAAGCCTCCTGATGCTCAGCTCCTGCTGCCGACTGATTGCTTTTTGAGCTTGAGTTCTCCATAATGTCATGAAGGAGCTAGGCGAAAGCCACGTGCTAGCTCGGAGGCGCTTCAACGTTTTGAACGTTGACAAGAGTTACCCGTCTTCGGTGGACGGGAATTATCTCCTGCATAACTTCCTTACCCCACGCCCCATCAACAGACACGATCTGTTGAAGGGCATATACAAGCAATGGCGCGGGCCGTTAAACTCGTGCCTGGGGGTGAGGGGAGCTGAAATCAACCGCGGGTTGAATTTCGACGTAAGAGATCCCTCGACAGCTATGCGATATGTCAACGCAACGACAGACGCATCAATGCAAAGGCTGTCGGGGGATAGTGTGAACAGATTTTTGAAGATCTTGGACCCCCTGGAGTTCGGGGCGCGGTGGTGCCGGTTTGAAGGGGAGGGGGCAAACCAGGCGGTGGGCGGCGGCGTGTTCTTCACGGATCCTTATTTCAAGAAGGTAGAAAAGGGCCCGGGAAGACACGCGGTACGGCAGTTCATCAGTCTCAAGCTCGGGACTGTTCAACTTGCCAGTGGGCTGATATTACCCAAAGGCCCTTGGTCGGAGCCGATGGGGTATGTGCCCAGTGGAGCGATAGAAGTAGATGGAAGGCGTTTATAAATCATTGGGAATGCAGTGCTGGGGGCAATTAATTAGAGAGATAGTTGTTTGTTCAGTGTTTGTCCGCCACCTTTATGTCGTTGTGTCGCGACGTTGTGAAACAGCACAAAATAGCAACCCAATGCAGGCATGTGTTGCCCAAAACGTGAGGTGCTGTAGATGCGCACAGCGGGCGGATGAAGATAAATTCGAAAACAAACGAGTGTACCAGTTAGCCAAATCGGGGTCGATGCTACCTATTCAGGGGCAAGTGAAAGTGGAACGTGATTTGATGGATGCCAAAACTGCGTTGAGATTGAAACAAGCAAATCGTGGATTAGTACCGGAGGATGACGAATGCAAAGAAGTGTTCAGGGGTTTCAATCCGCGGAGGCCACTCTAGTTCAGTTTTACACTGGTTGTATGAATAAGTTACAGCAAGGGGTCAAGCTCCCTGGAAAACAAAATGCTGCGTTGCATAATGTGCACTGGGAGTCACTTGACTCGTCAAGAAAGATTTCAAGCATGTCGTTTTTTGCTGCCCGTCGACAACTGCTTTTCGACGTACCCTTGTAAGATCTTTTGTGCTCATCGAGAGTACCGAAAAAAGTCGTTCAAGGAGCTAGTGATGGAGGCGCCACATCAAGTTCTGGCTTTTTTTTTCACAGAGAGAAAAATATTTGTAAGTGTTTCCCAGTTGTGTTAGGAATTAAAGCACAACTTGCTCGTTAAAAAGAAGAAGAAGACTTCTAAAGAGGTCCTTTATATCTCTGAACCTTGTAACTGGGCCGAGCCAGATGAGAAGAGTGTCGCATCTCTTTCTGAATGCTCTTGAGGCAATTTGTATAGAGTGTGCTGAGGCATTTTGCGGATAAGGCACACTCAAACTACTGTTGAATCCAATCCAATCATTTGTTTGAATCGAAATCAGAAAGCTCTTCGGTATGGCGAGGGATGGCTCTCCGTCAGATAGGAGGTCTCTTCCTCAAGCATGAAACAGGTCAAAACCTTACGTTGCGCTTGGTTCTGAAGAAGATTTGATGTTCTGCAATCATTTTTGTTCGCTTCGTCACCCTTCTCGGAAAAGCAGGTTCAAGCATTCTGAGAGCATTTTCTATTTAGCAAAAGTAGTCGTGGGCCGCACACATCTCGTAGCATTGCAACGATCTATCTGAAGCCTCAAGATTTTGGTATCATTATGAGGCTTACGTCAGGCTATCGCAGTGCTGATCACTCTAAAGCGTACAGACCTCCGAAATTGACTGCTGCGCTGGTGTTCAGGTATGCAGCACCACCACCACCAACACTGCCGAGGATAATAATATTATGCATATTATGCTCTTTGGACTACGTGTAGAAGGTAGACGTACGGCACACATCACATGCTGCTTTCAAAGCGCATTTGCGTTGTTGTTTGACGTTTAACTACAAATTACAAAATCGCTTGCACAATTTGTTTTCACCACGTGTACGAGTTGGCGGGGGTACAATTGCACCAGCGGTATTGGTAAACCCACTTGGATGCAAACAAGAGTTGTAACTGGTGCGTTGCTGACCAATGATCAGCACGATCGTTCACCACGCGCATCGCGCAAGCCAATCACCACCGGCCAGGTCGCGGAAGAAGATGCTCGAGCACGCTTGAGCTCCATCAGAACGCGCCTGATGCTGCCCCCCCACTGACTACGCGGGCACATCCACACAATCGCCCGCATCCATCCCCCCACGCAACCAGCGCTCCACTTGCGTTGGTTAAATACGTACCGAGCAGCTTGCGCGTCCGCCCTCACAGTTGACGGAAAGCCAACGATTCGCCACCCCGCGCCACCGCTTGTACCTACATTCGTATCGTGCCTTTGTAGTTGTCGTTTCAAAATGAACGCTGGCTTCGTTTCTGCCGCCGCGGCGGTGCGTCCTTCGCTCAACACCGCGCAATGCGTGTCGTCCAAAAGCTCATCGTTCACCGCAGTGCCCGTTCGCAGGGTAAGCGCCATCAAGAGGAGCGTCAGCGTGGTGCCTCGCATGGCCACCGCCACCGCCGCCACCAAAAAGTCAGTCAAGGATCTTTCCGCCGCCGATCTTGCCGGCAAACGTGTGCTAGTGCGTTGCGATCTGAACGTGCCGCTTGATGGAAAGACCATCACCGATGACACTCGTATCAGAGCATCCGTGCCTACAATCAAGTATCTGGTTGATAATGGCGCAAAGGTGTTGTTATCTTCGCATCTGGGACGTCCCAAAGACGGACCTGAGGATAAGTTTTCTCTGCAGCCCGTTTCGGTTCGTCTGTCCGAATTGCTGGGAAAGGACGTGAAAATGGCGCCTGATTGCATTGGTGATGGCGTGGCATCCATCGTAGCTTCCATGTCCAACGGAGACGTCACTCTTTTGGAAAACGTTCGTTTCTACAAGGAGGAGACAAAGAACGATGCGGACTTTTCCGCAAAACTCGCCGCCAACGCCGACTTGTTTGTGAACGACGCGTTTGGAACGGCGCATCGTGCGCACGGATCCACGGCGGGTGTGACCGCTCACCTCAAGCCGTCTGTGGCCGGCTTCCTGTTGGAAAAGGAACTGGAGTACCTGTCCGGAACGGTGGCAAACCCCGCGCGTCCGTTTGCGGCCATTGTGGGCGGCTCAAAGGTGTCGTCCAAAATCGGCGTGATTGAGAGTTTACTCGAAAAGGTGGATAAGCTCATCATTGGAGGCGGAATGGTGTTCACGTTCCTCAAGGCGCGCGGCCTCAGCGTGGGCTCGTCGCTGGTGGAGGAGGACAAGCTGGATCTGGCGCGCAGCCTGGAGAAAATTGCGGCCGAAAAGGGCGTGAAGATCATCCTGCCCACGGACGTGGTGGTGGCGGACAAATTCGACGCGGCGGCGAATACGCAGGTGGTGTCGACTGAGGCGATTCCGGACGGATGGATGGGATTGGATCAGGGCGAGGCTTCCACGAAAATGATCCAGGAGGAGCTGAAGGAGTGCAAGACGGTGATTTGGAACGGTCCGATGGGGGTGTTTGAAATGGACGCGTTTGCGAAGGGCACGTTTGCGGTGGCGGACACGCTGGCGGAGCTGACTGGAAAGGGATGCACGACGATCATCGGCGGCGGAGACTCGGTGGCGGCGGTGGAGAAGGCGGGGCTGGCGGAGAAGATGTCGCACATCTCGACGGGAGGTGGCGCGTCGCTGGAGCTGCTGGAGGGCAAGGTGCTGCCGGGCGTGGCCGCGCTGGACGACAATTGATGCGCGCGCGCCCGCGCAATTTGCACGGTAAGTAAATAATGTTTAATTGATTTTGTTTTTTTTTTGTGGCTGGCGGCTGGCGAGGTGGAGGGGGGCGTGGCGAGCACGTGACGCGGTGGCCCGAGGAGGTGCAGCGGCTTTTGCATCAGACGCGTACGCACGGGCGCGCGCGCGTTTGAGCCTGACGGGGCAACTCAGCATGACACGACTTTACTGTACGACGTATGGTGCTGGCGGGCCAACGCGCGATGTTTGGAGGCGCTCACCCTTGCAGCTTGTGTGCCGGCTGACGGCGGCGAGACGCGAGTTTTGACGCGCTGCTCGCAAGCGCTCCCTGGAGCGCGTGAGAGCGCGCGCGCGCGCAAGCAAAACTGCTGGTGGGTTTGTTTTTTGGTTGCGGCGGGATCGAGGAGAGCGGAGCGTGGTGCAGCACGGAGCAGTGTGATCCATGTCGCGTATCTACACGGATATTTGATACATTAGCAAGCATCAAAAGCAAAAAAAGGAGGGGGGTCTCGCTTTTTGGCGTGGGCGTCGGGCGGTCACAGAGCGTGAGGTGTGTATGTTTTTTTTTTTCTTTTTTTTTGTTTGCGTTGTTGTGGCAGCAAAGAGAGAAAAGGGGGAGAAAAGTGTGCACGCATGTTGATATCGCAGCCAAAATGTTGCAACCGCTGTAACAGCTCCTGACTTGTTATAAAAGCGAGCTGTTGACGCGTGCGCGACAAGATGTGAGATCGCGCCGAACGCGCTGCGCTCGTGTGTGTGTGTGTGTCTGTGTGTGTGTGTGCGCGCTGAGAGAATGGAAAAGGGGGGCTTGCGGCACATTCGGCGGCGTGCGTTTGGAAACACGCGCGCACACACGCACACACGCAACGGCGCACGCGCGCACGCGCGCAACAGTGCGCAACGTTTTTGCAAAAACGCCGCACGTGTTTGCGGCGCGCGGGCCACGTTTCCGCGCGCTGGGGCGCGTTGTGCGCGCGGGGCGACGCGCGCGCTGAGTGGGCGGCCACAAGGCGGGCGTCGCCACTGGCGCGACTTGTCCACGCCACGTGCGCGCGCCACTGGCGCCACCGACGCCGCTCGCGCGTGCGACAAGCACTGCACACACACGCGAGCCAACGAGGATGACAGCGTGTGGTGGGCGCGCGTGCAATGTGCACTCGGAACAAGCGCAACGCTGAAACGCCACATCACCAAACAGCAGCCCTTTTTCACAAAATGTTTTCTTTTTTATTTTTGCGCGCACTCTGTACAAGTACAAAAAAAGGGAAGAGCGCGACGTGCGCGTGGCACGTGTGGAACGCCGCGCGGCTCAGCAAGAAAACGCAACTCACCGCCGCGCAGCGGGCCACTTTTGCGACCGGCCACAGAAAAAAAGGTGCCTTCTCGACTGCCGCGCGCGCCCGCGGCACCCGCCCCCCGCATGCCACCCGCACAATCCACCGCTTCCATAGCGCATCTCACGCAACCTTTTTTTTTTTTTTTCCTTTTCGTTTT
>JASCIV010000933.1:0-10070 GCA_030374735.1 Gracilaria caudata
TTCTTCAATGCATTCTTATCCATGTTACGTCCAGAGCTTCCGAGGAGGGTGTGCATGGTTGAGGTATGATGCGGCGTTATCTCAATTCGTAGTCTTTCATTCGCAGAATCGTCTTTGCTAATGTATGTATGGAAGACACGTTCGTCCGTGTCTAAAGGGCGCTTGAATCTAAACAACATTGGCGTGACACTATTCATCGTATCAGAGTAACGCTTAATGTCCAGCCCGATTAACAGCGGGGATGAACCATGAACCAAATCAAAAGGAATGGCAGTGGGTCGTCCTTTGACGTCGTTGATGACCAATATCCATGAGCATACGATTGGCTTTGCGTTTGCAGCGACATTTCCCCATCCATGAAGATAACGATCACGCGGCGGTTCAAGAATCAGCGGGATGCCGAGTGCATCACACAAAGCAGTTGCCTCTTCTATGCCACCTGTCGAGGTAGGTGCTCCTTCGTCTAATATTGGGTTGAGATCAGGGCGGAGCTTGCCTGATCTCATTGCGGAAAAAGCGATTTCAACTTGGGTTCCTCCTTGGCTTCCTCATATTTGGGAGGGTCTGCGTCCTCAACCAGGGTTTCGGTGACTTTGTTTTGCTTAGAGCTTCGCCTTTTCCTCATAATCTCGCGACACTCTTCTCGATCCTTGTACCAGTGGTTAGGCTTACCGCATGCACGACAAGTGGTCTCTCCCTTGAGCTTCTTGATGTAGTCCCCTCGATTAAGTTGAGAGCTGGGACCTCTCTTGCCCAACATAGAGCCCTTTGTCTGCTGTGTGTTCACGTTGTGTACTTTGTTCTGCGCGTTATCAACATGAGATAGGTACTCGGATGCATCCTCTAGGGTAAACATCGGGACATTACAGGTTCGTAGGTCGTTCATTTTCTTAATTGCTTCTTCAATCTTCTTCTTCAAGGACTTATGGGGAGCATCATCACTTTCTGCAGCGGAGTCGAGCTGTGCCATCAGAGTCTTCAGCTCGGGTTCCAGCACTGTCAACTGTGCTGAATGTTGCAGTTTGGACGATGTTACAGATGATGTAAGCTGAAACACCAGAGCGTTCATAGTATCGGGAGTAAGTTTTGCATTACGGAGCATGAGTACTGCAAATTGGCGGCTAGTAGCGTCACTAAGGGTACCTGTATGGTTGGTATACTTTGCAACAGCTCCGCTGAACCTATTGGCAAAGGCTGATACGTTCTCTCCATCACAACGCTCACAGCTCTGTATCGCAGTTAGCAGGTCTACTTCTCTCTTAATCGACTCCGTAGGGCTATCCTTAGCGATGACATCCAGTATAGACTCGATGAGAGACTCATTGCCTGTGTCATTAGGGTTTCCATCCAGCGAGAGTACCCCGGAAGTCTCCGCCTTTTTCAACAAGTCTTGAGCGTTTTCATCGCAAGACATATAGATGATATGACCAGCCCCTTCGCAAATCGCTTTCCATTTGTTATCCACTTTAGCGAATTGTGTCATCATCCTCATCCAGCGTCTCAAAGCATCTCTATATCGAACCTTAGACGTAGAGTTGGTGATAAATCTTGGAGCGTTGTTGAAGTTGCGATTGGACTCTGCAGGTACGAGCCCTGCTGGGCCCATAACTGTGACAGTTCGTGTGCTGTCGTCTGTCATGTTGACGTAGGGCGGTAGCTACAGAGCCAACAACGCGAAGGAACGAATTCGGCACAATGCCTGGCTTCACGTGCTGCACACTTCGCCGCCATCTGGTTTACTCGGCCCAAGGCTGGACCTATGTACCGTCGCGCTCATGCCCTTTCGCTTGGGATGATCACTCACGTCGGAGTGCTGACAATTGCAATAGGTCGCTACTGACCTTCAAAACTTAATTGCTCTCTCAATTTCGATCTAACTTGTTTTTGCATTCTACAACAGTACTGTACCAGTTCGTACCAGGGGTAGAACGCTACTGGTATCCTTATAACCCTCTGGGTTACTGTGTAAACTTTGGCTTTGCCAAGAAACATCAACCGGTTCCGGGGTTGACGTTCTTTGACCCTGCCACCCGACCCTGCTGCCGTTGCCAATACCTACCCTTATATGAGGAAGAACAACGTTTCCATCTCATGTCAGTTTGGCCTTCGTTTTGTTGCCAGTCGGGCCTGCAACGGTTGCATTTCCACCAGTTGCGCCTCTATAACAACACTTCGCATTCAGCGACTTTGATGCTTTCTAATACCTTCCTGTTTACTAAACAGGAGTGCTCCGAGTCAAGCCCAATGGGAACTGTTGACTTGATTGCAATGACGCGCGTCACGCGTACATTTTGGTCAGCCAATTGCGGGTTTCCAACTGCCACCTGTCGCCTCATCCTTCTGTGTCGTGATTCTGAGTATAGTACCGTAGATCATCTATGTATGATACATCATGTATGATGCTTCATGCCGCGCAGAAGACGCTCCGGGCATCTCGATTTGTTGTTACACTAGCTACCTTTGTACCTTCGAAGGTACATAGATTCGGGAGTCGCTGGGGTGTTAGATATGCCGGTTTTGGGAGTCCCAAACTCGACCTCGCGCCCTTCTCGCGCCCAGAGCGGCCAAAAGGCACGACGATAGAACGCTACACCCACAATGCTGTGATCATCATACTCTGTAATATGATATTATAATATTGCACCACGCCCCTCTCGCTGCCTTCGGCTTGCTTACATCGCCTCACTCAGGTAGATAGAGCTGTTGCTACCATCAGTGAGACGCACATTCACTCTCCAATACTTGGCACAACTTGCTCACGATGTTTAGCGACGACTCTGATAGTTCACCGGACTCGGGGTTTTGTACCTTGCAACCATGGACAGCTTTCGCGTGAAAAGAGATTTTGTGAGAAGATAATTAGGAAATGGTGAGAAAGAGTAGTGGTAATCAAGGGTATTACCACAAACGAACCTTGAACCGATTTGCGGACGAAGATGAAGGTAGTTGCGTGATGCATAGTCGTGGAGGCACAACTTCGTTTGCAACGCGTCTGCAACTACATGCATCGCAACAATGAGTGTTGGCGCCACCGCAGGCGCAGTATTGTCGTGCAAGAAGCGTGCTCCCTTTTTACACGCTGCGGTATCGAGAGAGAGAGAGAGCGCGCTTTCTGGCTCGTCCGCGACACACTGTAGTACAAAGTAGCTCGCCTGTGCAGCATGGTGCCTTGTGCAAGATTTCAGGCAAAGATCCTTGGCCCGCTATACAAAACAGTTGAGAGATGAGCACGGCTCTTTAATCAGAGTCGCTTCGCAATCGCAGTATATTTGATCTTCTCGGTATCAAGCTTCGTATCAACAAGACCCCACTGCGCAGAACCTTGATGATCATGATCCCGGACGAAAACGACCACAAAGCGGAGATCTGAATCCGCGGATCAGCACTACAGGTGCGCTGACCATGAACCGGAAGCCCCACCCTTCATCATTTTTCGGTGCACTCGAAAGCAAGCAAACTGCACATAGCCTTGCTCCATTTTCTTCTGAGGTACCTTGGTACCACTGAGAATCTGGCAGAATGAGCCCATTAAGCCGTGCAAAACCGAAACAAAGTCACCAATTCGAGATGGTGCAGCTCCCGTGCAAACATATCGCATATCGCGCCCCTTCGGGCGCGATATTCCCTACAGCTCTTCACGGCTTGTGGAGAACGGAATTGCCGTCCTACGCTATTATTCCTTCCGCCCACAAGCGCCTTCGTCGCTGGCTTCTGCGCCCAAAGTGGTTGTGCAAAACAAATCTTCGACGACTCGTCCCTTGTCGCTTCCACTCGAGCAATCTCCAAACCACCTCCATCGCTCCCAGCCCTGTGCTTACCTCGCTATTGAACAAGCACCAGTGAGGCTTGCGGACGGAGCCCGAAAACTTGACAAATGCCAAAGTATGGGTCTCGTACGATACTTCTATACTCTTGTACAACTCTCAGCCAGCCGTATTGCTACACAGTACTCCGCGAAGAAAATCAATATCCGCTATCCTGTGTGGTGCCCCATAGCGGTATTTAATCGAACGCCAGAAGTAGTGGCAACTACTAAGGGTTAGCCACATCGGGTGAGGCTTCGCTCTTATGCCGATACTACAGACCATATTGAAGAAGTAGTACGTGAAGGGCTCTGTGTGTCTTGCAGAATCAGACGGTTACTTCTTCTTTATTATGGAAGCTGTGCTCTAATCTCTAACACAACTGAGCAGCACCTAAAGGTACTTTTCTCTCCTTAAAAGGGAGAGAGAAGTAACTACATGTTTTGATTCCCGCCGTAACCGTACTTGTTGATCTCAGTGTGCTTATTCCTCCTAAATTCAGAAGTGTCCAAAGTCGTACCATGTACAACACCTCTAGTCCACTATCATAAGTTGGATTATAACGAGCACCACCTACTGCTGTTTTGCCTTCGTAGAAAAATGGACGATTTCTGACTAGCCCAGTGTTTCCCGAAAGCTCATGCGGGTACGCATTTTCATACCCGTCGAAACCAATAATGTCAATTGCTCTCATGGAGCGCTCTCGAATGACATCGCGACTAACACGTGACGCACTGGAGAGACCAAGTTCGATGTTCTCCAGCACGGTGAGCCAAAGATAGAGTGCGAACGTCTGAAACACAATAGAAGCGCCAGATTAGGACCTCAAGAAGGGCAACCTTTATACAGTACAACTCCCGCGGAAGGTCGCCTCAGTCTTGCCAGTATTCTCAGAATGGTAGACTGTCCCAAACCAGGCGCACCGACAATACAAACAACTTCACCCTCTGCAATACACAGGTTGACATCCTCGATAACACGAACATCGGCCACATCATACGAAACATGCTTAAGCGACGAGATAATGGAGCGGGGGGAGAGGCAGAAGGTACGACAGAAGGTGCAGTGGTATTCACACGCGAACTTTTCGCGGTTATATAGAACGTGCATTGCTTGCAACACTGACCAGGATGTCGGCGCGACATGCCAGGAGCGTTGTGCAAAAGCGGACAAAGTCAGACATCGATCTGAGGGACAACCTGTGTCAAGAGTCCTACGACACAGGGCGAAACGGAACGTCTTCGAAAGGCGATTATACTTACTAAGGAAAAGAAGGAACATAAAGCTCGCGAACAGAAACAGCTTCCACAGAAACGGAAGCAGGCAAGATGCCCTCGAAGCCGCGATTACATACGAAATGAATATCAATGAAGTCAACTCACTTTTCGAAGCAACTCCCGAGATGAGCCGTCTTCAGGATTAGAGTGAAATAGAGCCAAATAGACGCCGGGACGTTTCTGATAACCTATAGTTGCATTAACGACCATTGAGGTTACAAATGTATGTGAAGTTCCATAGTTTACTTATTTGCGAAGACTAGGTAGCGAACTTCTAAGCACAAAAGTTACGGAGGAAGCGGTCAGAGTGTCGCACCAGTTAGAGAACTTGTATCATTCTCTAGCCGCTTCTTCGATGATTCCGTAAAATTTTTATAGGCCACATCTCTAAATATGTCTATGCGATGCTGCTTTTCTAACACCCTGAGAATGATCAACAGTCCTAGACTCACTCTGTCATTCAACAGGTTATGGGCCCAGTCCCCAGCCTTGATGAGCACGGGCATGAAGAATGAGCCCTGACCTGCTGAATGGCACAGGATATCCAGCCTGTGATACCCACAGATAGATTGTACTGCAATACGTCTTAACTCTTTGTATTGATGAATACAACAAACAACTCCTAAGCTCCAAGTGCGAGACTGCAATTAGTGCCATTGAAATAAGAAATCTAGCGTGACCCCGTAAGAAGTTGTACACTTTGTAAGGTCGACAGTTGCAGGATTCCTACCCCATTCAACAGTTATGGGCCCAGGCTCAGAGCTGGTACAGGCTCAGAGTTTGGGCCTTAACCGTCGAATGGTGTGGGATATCTAGCAATGCGATATCCAGAAGTGACTTGTGCAGGCGGCAAAAAGACTCAAAACTCGCGTACCATTAGTGTTGTCCCGCAGAGGGACTGACGCCGGATCGTATTCTTGCAGACCAGAGCGCTCGGTAGAAGAGGTGTGTCGCTCGTAGGGTGCGGCTCGTACCGATGGTGGATCATGCGGAAGTGTGGGATTTATATGAGCGACTCGCGCGGCGCTGTCGGGTTTCCGCGCCCTTTGCGGAAGACTTCGAATTCGAATCCGTTCGGAATATCGAACAAATAGTGTGCCACGTAAGCCACATATTTCAATGCACTGTAATGGGATTTTCAGGATCTCGTCACTGAGGATCTATTTCGCAAAGTTTGGCGCGAAAACAAGACCAAGGGGGTGCGTGTTTGTTGGCTCTTGCAGGGTCTCGCCGCACATGCCCAACCGAAAGCCCCCGCGTCATCATCATTTCGGTCCAATACCAACTTCAACGCAAACAAAACTGCACAACGGCTTGCTCCATTTTCTTCTGAAGCACCTCTGAAACGCTGGCAGAATGAGTCAAGTCAACCATGAAGCCGTGAAAAACCGAAGAAAAGCCACCATTGTTCTCAAGGAACTCCGTGAACATCAACAGCAAGTCGATGCCGATAAGGAGGAAGCAACAGACCTCCGTTCCGAAACGCTCAAAGAACATTTCGTAAAAGCCGCGAAGAATCTAGAGAAAGCTAAAACCGCTGATCAGGCGCTCGTCGATGCGCAGATTTTTCACAAACTCGGCGTATATTCCAAACGCCAGGCCGAACAGCTGCAAACCGGTCTGCGAACTTATGACGTCAAGACCTTTACGGACAACCTCATTGCAAAGTTGCGTCGCGCCAACGCAGACAAGTACGATGAAGAGGACGAACAAACTCAACAAATTTCGGTCAACTTTCTGGACATTGGGCGAAGTGTGTTCAACAGATGGAGAACCGTGCACTTCCCAGACGCACATTTCGGAAACGAACCCAAGGACGACGTCAAAAAAGTCAAACAACGGAAGAAAGCGGAAAGAGTCAAGACGGGAGGCCTTGCTACAAGACCGAACCAACTGAAACCTACGGATTTGGAAGAAACGGAAACTGATAAGCAAGTTGCAGAGATGAAGCGAGAATTGCAGCGGAGGAAACGGTGCAACTTTTGGTTGTTCGTGATTGATCCGAAAAGCTTTCCTCGCTCTGTCGAAAACGTTTTCCATTCTTCTTTTCTAGTCAAGGAGAAGTTCGCATCTCTTGACCTCAAAAGTGAGAATGAACCTATGATTCGATATCTTGATCCTATGGCTGATGAAATGGACGACGACAGTAAACAACGGAACGGGAATGAGGAAGAAATCAGCAACTCGCAGTTCATTATGGGTTTTGATAGAAACGTATGGCAAGAGATGATTCGCAAACACAATATTCGAAAGTGTCTGTTCCCTCCGAAGAGAAGAATGAGCGCCGATGCACAGCTTCGACATCTGCAAGCGTACGAGGAAGACGGTGATATGGACGAGGAAATGGATTCCGCTGCATTTTGAGGACACTCGAAGGACCCGAGGGACAGCTTCCTCGCTTACCAAGTAGGTAAGACTTTCGTAATGGGCCAAGAACTCGAAGCTAAGGAATTATTTACATTGCTTGCGTTCCAATTGTACGGCCAGGTGAACGGCACATATGAAATGTGGCAAATAGCTCGGTATGAACAATAGAGAAAGCTATGGTGTCTATTTGAAATGATTGTTATGTAGCAAATATCGACAGGCTTATACAGCATGTCGCGACCTCGTGCATGTTGAGAGGCTTAGGTGAACATGACCGGTTTGAAGGTCTGTCTGTTTCTGTCGCCTTGAATGAGATACGGAGTAATTTCTTGCACAGTTGAAACATCAGTTCCATTCATGTGCGATTGGAGGGCGGCTACGTTCTTGAAGACTTCGATAGTCTTGAAGAAGCCATGCTCATTGGGGGCATGCAACACACAAAACTCCAAGCATTCTCCTGCTGAGACGCTCTTCTCGGCGCTGCGACGTAGGGCGTCGTATACGTGGTCAACAGCTTCATCTTGGGTGGTATCGACGTTAATGGATTCCATAACGACAATATTGTGATGCGGGTCAAACTGGACGTCATGAATCTTGGAAGTAAAGGCATTCTCATAATGCAGCGTTTGAATCTGAACGGTGTCGATAAGAGGACCGACTCGCTCCACAGCACTGAGCCATCTCCTCATGACGAGCTGATTCTCAAACGCGTGCTCATCCCTGTCAAACGCCTCCATGACCACGTATCGAACATCTGACTTGGGCAAGGATGGGTTGACAAAGAGATGCGTAGGGTCTTCAGCCTCTCTTAGCAACCACCTATGTAAAGCACCAGAGTGAGTGCGGGCATCAACCTGGTGAGCGAGGTCAGCCTGGGCGACAGCGGCGCGCTCAAAGATTCTGAAGCTGGAGTTCTTGACGACCACCCAGTGGTGCGCCTCGTCACGGGTAGCCACTCTGGAGTCGACGACGTGGGCAGAGGCCTTCTTGTGTGGCTTTGTGACGGAAGGTTTGCTTGGGGGCGTTGAGGGTTGCTGATGCTGCGGGGCTGTTGCGGTGGCAAAGGGACTTGTGCGAGGTTTGCAGGTAGACTGCGCGGCAGCAGTTCTGCGGAAGGGAAGGGAGGTGGTGACGATAAATGCCATTGCGGAAGCGACGAAGAAAAAGGACAGCAATACAGACCAGATGCGAGAAGAAGCCGAGTGACGACGACTGCGCGAGGTACCTTTGTATAGCGAGGCGCGCCGGAACGTACAAGCAGCGCTTATAAGGAGTAAGCGCGGTGGCTGAACAGCAAAGCACAAGCAACGCGCACGCGCGCATATCCACGCGGCGTCGTGCCGCCATTGGCCAGCGCACAGGTCCGTACGAAAGATCGTGGCGCATGCTGGCGATCTCCCCTAATCTGGCCACTCTGATTGGCACGCTGTTGCAACTTGACGCTTTGCAGCAACCAATGGCGTGCGCGGTTCGGAGGCGGATGAAATGCGCAAATTTCGCGCTCACGTGCGCGCTCGCGACAGGTGCGCAGATTTGGTTGCGTGGAAGAAGGCTGCGCACACTCGCGAGGGAGTGCAGCTCGCGTGCTGCTTGCCGTGCACTCCGCTGGACCGTGCACTGGGCGGAGACCGCCGAGACACGCGCCACGCTGTGCTTGCAAGCATATCGCCCCGTCAGGCGCGATATTCTCTTGACAGCTTGTGGAGAGCGGAATTGCCGCGCTGCGCGATTTTTCCGTTCGTCCACAGCCGCCTTCGTCGCTGGCTTTTGCTGAGCCCTGAGTGGTTTGGCATGACAAATCTTCGACGACTCGTCTCTCTTCGCTTCCGCTCGAGCGCCCTCGGCTCGAGCAATCTCCAAGCCATCGCCGTCTCGCTCTGGCCCGTGCTTACCTCGCCATAAACAAGCACCAGTGACTCTTTCGCACGGAGCACGACAGCCCGACAGAAGCCCCAAGCATGGGTGGCGTATGATCATCATGCTTCTGTACAACTCTCAGTCAGCCGTACCCTTTAGTTGATACACCCGACTTTAAGACGTAGAAAATCAATGATACTATCACGTCGTAAAGTCGTAAAGTAACATTATGGGCTAACATTAGTACGCCCCTGCACAGGGAGAGCACCAATATCCGCTCTCTTGTCTGGCACCCCATGGCGATGTTTAAATCTAAAAAGTACGAAGGTAGTATCTCCGTAGCGATTAGCCTCAAAACATAAGGCTTCGCTCTTATGCCGATTGTATGTGAATTGCTCTTGTGTGTCTTACAGAACCAGATGGATGAGCCCTGCGATTCCCGCTAATATTCGTACTTGTTGAACAAGTCTTGTTGACCTCAGTGTTTTATTCCTCATTTTATACTCCGCGCTGCCAAAAGTCGTAACATGTACAACACCTCCACCCCACTGTCATGAGCTCGTTTATCACAAAGCACCACCTTCTTTCTTTTGTCATTAGCTTCTTCGCAGAAAAATGGTCGCTTTCCGACAAGCCCCAATGTTTCCATCATACTCGCATCTCGGTCGAGCTCCGGGCTCGGTGTACCCTTGTAGTCAAAAGCTTTTCACCCGTGAATATTGAATTTGCTCCAGCCATAAAACACAACGCCTGCTCTGCTTCTGAC
>JASCIV010000934.1:0-10056 GCA_030374735.1 Gracilaria caudata
GGGTTATCCACGTAAGGAGTCTGCAGAATGGGGCTGGCCAAGAGGTTTAAACGAACACCCATGGACCCCGTTCAGGAAACTCTGAAGCTCTCGAAACGAAAGTTCCAAGAAACGGCTGATTTCTTTCAGTGAACGAGGAAAGTTGGCGAAATGCCATTGTTTCGCCCATCTCGGATTGGGTATAAAAGGAGAGCGACCGGGCAACAAAGAGTACCGGAACAGCCTCACCCAACTCGACTTCGTCCAACCCACAACCCCTCAACTTCCCGCACTTGCTTCATATCGTATTCAAAATGTTCTCAAGAATCCGCAAGTGTTTCGGTAGGGAAGATTCGGACCTTCTTCTCGCCATGGAAAGCAGGCCCAACAACTCGGAAGAGTATGTTGAGTATGACGTTTACGGCCGGAGCGTTCCTCTTCACGTTCTGGAACAACAATTCATAGCCGCTTTGGAAGAAGAGAGCAGACGGCCCTTCTCTCTTGGACGAGAAAACGAACCCCCCGCATCTCGTCGTGAATCTCTGCGCGCTGTTCTAAGCCGCTGGAGAAGTAGAGTTCGAGGCCGCTACGTCTGCCCAATTTTTTTCCTCAAGCCGTTCAGGAGGGCTGGGCGTAAAATGTATGCAGTGCTAGTGAGTCTGTATTACGACGGGACGTTTGATACAAGCTTTTGAGGAAACCTACATGACTTGATAGGAACCGAGCAAAGCGTATCTTACTGTGTAATCTATGAATGCTTTCCGACCGTGGAGCAATTCCCAATGACCCAATATGAAACCTTGTTGTGTTGGGACTTAGAGCACAACTTCTACAGTAAAGAAGAGGACAATCTAACCCAAACACTCCGTATTAACAGTTATATGCAGTGGACCCAAAATCCTTGTGGATGGGGAAATGTGTTGGAGAAAGTAAAAGACAGTATGCTTCTCTATCCTCACGCACGCGACAAAGCTCTGTAGATACAGACACACGCAAGTGACGTGGAATTGCACAAAAGTAGAACTAAAACATTCGTTCATGGTCACCTCTCGTAGTGGAGCCTTGATAGTCGACGAGAAACTCTGGCCACAGACGTTGGCAGATAGACAAAGATCAGACCCGCGAAAATGCCGCAAAGGTGCCCGAGAAAGCTGACTCTCGGCATGAGCGCGGAGGCAAGAATCAATTCTGCCCAGGGTGCAGCACCGGCTGGTAAGCGCACGTGAAATATTCGATCGGCCTGCCTTCCATATCGTGGATTACTGTTAAGAACAACCTTCAGTCCGAAAAGTACACCTGAAAAGCCTACCACACATCTATCCATCAGCTGCGGCGATGCAATGCTTTTCCAGAGAAGCGCCAGTAGTACGTACAACGCATGTGAAGTTAGTCCCAAGAATATTACAAGTGAAAAGAAGAAAAAGGATCCCATTGACGTCTCAAGTGCCACGCCTTTGTACAAAAGGCTCGAAGAATTGAGAAGAACGTGAAGGTCTGAGGCATGAATTAAACAGCTCGTGAGCAGGCGATAGCGTTCCCCACGCATCACAGCTCTTGGATTTAAACACGTTCGACGTGTCGAAGTGTAGTGTTGAATAGAAGATACAATAGGTTTCAAATAAGATGGAAGCATTGGCTTCACACGAGGAAAGAAAAAGAGTATCAGATTGATTGCGATGATGCCGACTGTGACTGGAGGCTTATGCTCCAATTTTGAGATGCGGTCAACCAGTTGGAAGAATAGCGCCATGGCGTAGAATGACGCGTGAGAGCGTCGGGAGCGAGCATAGCGATTCATAGGCCCGCGCATGTATGGGTGAAACGGAAAGCGGTTCATCTCTTTGAGTCTGGTTACCCTGTGGTTAGAGTGGCGGCACCGGGAAGGAAAGGAAAAGGAAGACTCGTCGAGCTGGCTTGTTCCGGGGGAGTGTTGGACTCCGTTTTGACAACTGAGATTGGATGGAAGGCAACGCAAGGTGACAAGGGGTGCAGAAATACTCGGAACGAGGCACAGGTACGACGGTACTCCGTACGCCGCCTCGTGCTGTTCCGGGTGGGCTTCGTTTCTGATTCAGAAAAAGAGAAACATGAAACAAAATGAGGTGACGTGGTGCTGAACTTGAGAGTGCACAAGGGTTGTGTTCTCGCGGAAACACGCTATTCTCTCTCGACGTGAATTTCTCTTCTGTTTACTGTCCACCTTCTACGAAATTCTGCGCAGGATTCATGTTTTTTTATCATCTTTGCTAAACTTTGAACGTCTAAGAGTTTTTACAACACGATCGAACAGGCGAACTTATGATCTTTGGTTCTACGTCAACCCTGCTCGTCTGCTACACTAACTCGATGTTCATCACTGACATTCAACTTTCGTATCTGAGCCTCCGACTCTAGGGAGCTGGAAGCCTCGGTTTCCCGGTTTTCCGCTTTCTTCCCCATGCTCAGACGTTTGTCATCGCCAGCTGCCATACTGTGCAGATCGTAGAACAAATCCCTGGTGTTCGCTTGCTGAATTCGTCACGACACCTCTGTACTCCATGCCAAATGACGCCCAGGCTCGGGTAAGTCTTGCAAGAGGGCTCAAGTTCCTCGCAAGTGCTGTTCACAGCCAAGAAGGGAGATCATTCCTAAGGAACCGAACTGGATTACTTGTCCAGATGTTGCTTGTCATTTAACGATTTGGATACGGAGTACCGCAGTGCCCGGGTTTGCACTTCACAGGGTGCACTGAGGGATCTTCACATCCACTTCGCGCATGTTCTGGTCAACGTTGCTCTCCACAGGCAGCATGGCTCGCAAATGAGGGAGTGGGTCGATTGCGAGTCAAAACTGTTCATTGCACATCTCTCTGATGATCGATTCCAAAGTGAAATTCGAACTAACGTGATCTCCCATTGCACGTGAAGTATCGCGCACCAACCTAAGAACGCCACGCTAAGAAGGGTCCTCAACATTTCGACTTATGGTATGAGTTAGTACAGCGCTCTTATATACAAGGGCGGCAACCCTTTCCAACAGAAACACAGCTGATTGAAGGTGATCAACGGCGTTGTCAAATTCGTCATCCGTATTTGCATGTGCAACCGACTGGCTAGCCTGCATCACTTCTTTGTTCGCTGCCTCAATGACGGTATCATATGAAATTTGTTGAGGCGACTGCCACTCCTCAGCCGGTGGTGCAGGATTCATTTCAGAGTATACTCTGCCCAATTCTTCAGCGATTTTGGTGGCGACGTGCTGCAACTGGGTTGTATCCTGCAGGTTTGCCCTGCGCGCCTGAGGCCTTGAGGTTGGTACGTTTGGAGGTCTGAGCGGACAGGTCTTCTGATTGTGACCCAGTTCATGACAGTATCCGCAACGATAACGCTTTCTTCGGTTCGATCCGGGTTTCTTCCGGGAAGCTTCGGGTTGAACGCTGTCGCTACCTGCTACGAAGCCTGGCTGCTCGAAGTGCTGCTGCTGCTGGTGCAAATTCTGCTCCTGTGCTGAGGGCAGCTGTGCTTCCGGCTGTTGTTGATGCTGCTGCTGCTGCTGCTCCTGTGGTTGCTGCGCTGGTTGCTGCTCTGGCTGCTGCTCTGGCTGCTGCTCTGGCTGCTGCTCTGGCTGCTGCTCTGGCTGCTGCTCTGGCTGCTGTTCCTGTTGATTGTCCTCTACCAGCTGTTGCTGAGGTTGCAGTTGTTGATGTCGCTGCAACTGTTCGTGATGATGTGATGCATTGTTCTCATGGTGCTGCGCTTGTTGCGCTTGTTGCTCTCGGTGCTCTTGGTGCTGTTGTTGCTGTTGTTGCTGTTGCTGCTCGTGTTGTTCGTATTGCTCTTGGTGCTGTTGTTGCTCTTGTTCTCCATGTGGCTCATGCTGCCCATGTTGCCCGAGTTGTCCATGCTGCCCATGTTGCTCGTGTTCCACATGATGCTCAACGTCTGTGCGCTTAGCGCCTCCCTCAGCAGTTTCGACTTGTTCTGTGTGCGCGCTCTGAAACGAAGCATACCCGTGCTCGATGGGAACAGACACAGGCGATATAGAAGACGAATCGGTTGCAACGATCATGTGATCTGGTAAGCGTCGGTGCGCATCGGCGACCACATCAGCGTCGTCATTGGGCGCCACATGCAATTTGTGGCGCGCTGAGCTGAAGGCTCCCTCTGACCACACCGCCACCTGCGCCGGAGTCTGGACCTCTTGTGAGAGCATGATTCGCGCGACAACGAGTGGACGGAGCTCGACAGAGATGACGGGCCCACGCTGCGCTTCACGTGCGTGCTGCGAACGCCGCGCGCCGCGCGCGGTCGCATTGCTTTAAATTGGGTTTTTGCGCGTACAGTGGCGTTTTTGCCGCCAATGATTGCGATTGAAGCAAAACGTAGATATCTGCGGCCGTCGACATGGCGCCGCGAACAGCGCTCCGTTGCGCAAACGCCATATGCACGTTCGCAAAATGTGGCATGTTCCGTGGCTTCGGCAACCACCGTCGGCTCGGTTCGGCCTCTGCGGTTGCCGCGCTAGACTGCTCTCTAGGGCGCGTCATACACGGCGAAAATTGAGTTGTTCGTTCGTTCGATACGATATGTGCTCTTTGTGTGTCGCCGCCGCGTCACGACCGTTTCTCAGAGAGACGTAATTGTTGTGCTGCGAGCGATGCGCCCCGCGCTTTTGTAGAAACAGCCATACGCCCCTCGCACGTCATCCTGACTCGTGCACAGCGTCACCCGTTTTGCCGAACGCGCCCGCCGTTGAGTTATAACAGTCGCACATAAGCTGTTCTAGTCACGGAGTGCCAGTGCTCTGCGAGATTAAAACGTCCCACTTTCAAGCTGCGGGCGCCGTACAACAGAGAAGAGCGTGCTGCGGCAAACGGTACTGTTTTCTGTGGGACGGTGTTGGAAGCATGGTGCCAAATGCTATGCTGGGTGCCTGTGCGGTTCCGACGCACGGAAGGCTCCTCATGGAGTTTCTGGAAGCAAAGCAACCCCCAGTAATGCAGCGGAGAGCATTCGACATGCTTGTAGTGATTAGATAGCTTCTCTAACGGTGCTTACCAAAACTTAGGGGTGTGTTCTATATCACAGGCAAATGGTGTAACTGGCCAAGTTGGGTTGTTTTTCTCATCTCTGGTACTAGCTTTGGTGCAGCAGCTGTAGTTTCTCTCGGCGCAACACCGACACACCCTACCACACGGGCTCAGGAAAGCACAAGAGGATGGTTTATAACATGCAATTACGAACTGAAAAGCGGGGATAAAATCGGTCTCATGCTTCCTTTCGTTGGGCGACAAACTGGTTGACCAAAGTACATGTACGAAGGTAGAATGAATGAATGAGTGATGAGCTTTTGAAGGTAAGAAGAAGCAGCTGCGAAGCTCTGCGCTTGCCGTGCAGTCTTGAACTCGCGAGCTGGGGCCAACCACACGTGGCGGACAAACCGCAAGTTATCATATCATACCATGATGGTTCATCCCAACGCTTACAGCGTTGCGAGGCGTGAGAGGCCACAGTCTTATGTACCTTAGTACTGTAGAGTACAAAGGCAACACGGACAGAAGTAGCTTTGTGCTTGTTCGCGAGACAGTGCCGCACAACACGACAGCGTCATGACGTCATAATGCGCGGGCAAAGCACCGCACACCACAACAAGAACGATGTGGTATCTCCGAGAAACAGAGCGGTATCGATACTTTGGACCGCTATGATTGCGCGCTCATCACGGTCGCGCAGTCATTGGCTGCAGCTGCGTAGCATTACCGCAGCCACATTACTGCGTGCTCGAACCAGCAGCCATGTGTGGATATCATTATTAGCAATGTCACGTTATACGCCATCCACTCTGCTAACAACACCCAACTGCTTCGCCCGGACTACCTGCCCCTGTTGCTATGCTGCTCTCGTACCTGAGCCGTCACCTCCACCTCCGTCGACCAAGCTCTTGCATTCGCCATCATGCATAACACGCCCGACAACCGGCACCAAAATCAATCAAAGGAGCGCCCTTCGTCCTCTTGGCGTTTGCACAGCCGTTTTGCGTTGTATGTTCTATCTTTGGCTTTCATGTTCTACTGCACTGGCACGTATTTCCGACATGCGGAAGCTTTGCGTGAGCTCTACCTTCAACCAACAGCGTCTCCGTCAGCCCCAACTCCTCAGCTTCATTTCTATCCGCCAGGTCGCTTTGCAGTGCCACCAACATGGGCGGATCTCACAACAAAACACCCGCACCTGCAACTGCCCGCACCTCGCGCTCAACGTCGCAATCGTGCCTTCGTGTCTTCGCTTCCCGTCAACACATCCGATGGATTGGGGCATCGTTTTACAATGATCAACATGGAGCTTTACATCGCCATCAAACTCAACGTCAGTTACATTCACCGAGTGTCGCGGTACGCAAGTCTCAGTCCCGATCATGATCCCAAAGCAGTGGAGAGACTGTTCGGATGGTGGCAATGGAACGACACCAGAGACGAGCTCATGGACACCGAATGCGCCAATTATACACTACAACCAAGCCCCGAACAATGTCGCGATACCCAACACGTTTGTGTCCAATTGGCACAGCAGAGTGTGTTCAAACATCTGGTACACGTTCCCACCGACACGATTGATTGCTTTTTATCCAAGAGCATCCCGAAACAAACTTGCGTAGATGCGCTTGCAGCATTCGCAGAATTGCATAACGAACCTGATACTTTGTTTCAAATGCAAGCGTCCACGAAATGGTGCCCGACTGAACATCGATACGGTGACTTTACTGAAACGTCCACATGGCTCCGTGAGCATTACTGGCATTTTCATGAGAACACAACCCTGTTAGACGGCGAATACGTGAACGACAGCATGATGGTAAGGCGATTCGAGAAAGTCCTCAACGAGGACCTCACAAGAATTTTGCCCTTCAGTGAGAATCGTGTGCAGATCGCAGTACATATACGGAGAGGTGACTTCTTCAACTACACAAGTCGTGTCATAATTCCCGACGATGTGTACGCCGACACAATTGCAATCACAAAAAATACCATCGACGACGTGTTTGGTGGCGATATCGGAACAACCGTTTCGATTTTCTCGGAGGGAGTAGTGCGCAGTGGTCAATATCGCTCGATGCATGACATTGGCCGAATGGAATCTCTGTACGTCACAAACGAGGGAAACACAGTGAAGCAAGTCGACGAACACTGGCAAAACTTGCTCGCAAAGCGTCTAAAACGCGGTTCGGATTTGAGCGTGCAGTCGTTTATTGCCACGGATACGGTGTCAACTGTCCACACTATGTTGGCAGCAGATGTGTTCATCGGCAGCCTTTCCGGGCTGTCGGCTCAAATTGCGAGCGTCTTGTCGCGGGGCGTTGTGATCATGCCGTACAAGGTTGGCGCGGATGGCAAGCTTCGACCGTCGGAGCACATGAATCTGCGATTCAATTTCGGGGAGGACATGAAGACGTCTGTGGATGAAGACGTGTTGAAGAAAAGTGTGCGCAGCGTTTTGGAGGAGCACGTCAAGAAGGGCGTGATACACGCGAGCTAGCCCGCTTTTTGCCCGGCGAGATCTTCGGTGACGCTTCGACGTCGAAATTGTGCGCAGCCAATCAAAATGCAGGATCAGTTTGTACGCACTCTTTGCATTGGTTGTGGCTTCTCGGCTCAGCGCCGCTCGAGAACCTTGCAAGCTGCTCAGCTACACTCAACGGAATTTTTAAACCTCGCAAAAAGCGTTCTCTTCCTATTTGAAAACTATTACACTGTCTGACACAAGACTCGCAACACCACATGACAACATCTACACCAATGCTCAGATGTAAGAACAGCCGCCACAAGCAATGGTGTTCTGTGCCCTTGTAAGAGAAGGGGCGTGACGTAAATTATATACGCCGCAAAGCGGCTTACGGTCACACAAGCTATTATAAAAGCTTTCAAAGATTATAAATAATAAGGCGCACAAACATGTGAAATATTTAACTTTTGCTCCATGTACAGAACTGTGGTGGTTAGTATCGTACAATTTTTTTTCCTTGCCTGGTAACAAGTCAAGGTACATATCCCAAAATCTTTTCCAAACTTATCAGCATCAACCTTTTTGTACACATATCTATACTCAAACCGCAAGTATCAAGTTTGAAGAATATTATTCGTCCTTTTAATCAAAAGCAAACCAATTTCTTCCAACATAGTATGTAACTCTTTAAGTGCAATTGTATCAATATAACACAAAGAATAGAAACAAACACAAGGTAAAAACTTTACATAGATCTATATATATATGTATACTATCCAAAAACAAAAATATGAACGGTTTTCTTTGAACAAACATATCATCTGAAGTTCAAAAACCGTCGAAAACAAAACCCTAATGCAAAATTTCTTTAAAGTTTTGCTTTATTTGCGAGGCAGGAAGGTACTAATTCCTGAATATTTTCGAATAGAAACGCAACGTCCAAAATGATACGAAAAGATTTTTGTTTACAGCCGTTCCATACGAGTGACGTTTGAAAAGAAACAGATCAGAAAAAGGCCGACATCATATGGACGCAGCGCGTCAAAAGTTTATAGTCCTAAGTTGTGCTTTCCAGGACGTACTGTTAAGCAAAAACGTCGATGAATGGGATATAGTGGCAGCGAATTACGACCAGAATGGTATGCCGTGTCTTTTGGCTAGGAAGCACGCAGAGGGCTCAACCTAGAAGGTTTAGAAAGAATACTTGAGAGTTGTTAGAAGTACCGATCACGGTAAGGTGCAGGATAGCCGGCTGGGTCACCTGTACCACTTGCTAGGTGTGGTGGTAGGCTCACGGCGTGCTAGTAAAACCTGAAAGGTACCGGTTATCCCAGAAGGCCGACTGTAGAAACCTTAGGGTGAAATACTTAACCAGGAGGTACTTAACTTTATTATCGAGGGGGTGGCGACGCCTTCGGGCTGACCTATATGAGGTGAGCGTCTCCCTTCCCTTGCCTTCGCGGCATTACAGCCACGTGGCCATCTGGAGGTGCACGGGAAGGTGCACCTCATTAACTAAAACATTGTAAAATTAACTACTGAATATTAAACTAAGATTAGTAGTAAATTACCAACTTGGTCCCACGTGGCAGAGTGCCAACAGCAATGTAAGGGGAGGTCTCACTATATTAGAACAAACCAGCTGTGTCAAGGGAGCCCAGCCCATCTACGACTTGTAGTCAGCAGCCTTGTCATACAGGCCGTACCCATAAAAGCCACAGCGTCAGGAGAATGTGAGGCCATCCCATCTATGCGTTGTGGTCTACGGCATCGTCGTATGGGCTGTGCTCATAAAAGCCCCATCGACGAGAAAGCGGCTGTGCCGTGTGGACGCAGCCCATGTACGGGTTGTGGTCAACGGCTTTGTCGTAAGGGCTGTCTCCATAGAAGCCACAGCGTCTGGAAAGCGGCTGTGCCGTGTGGGCCCAGCTCATCTACGCGTTGTGGTCTACGGCCTTGTCCTATAGGCTGTGCGCATAGAAGCCACACCGTCATAAAAGCGGCTGCGCCGTGTGGGCCCAGCCCATTTACGCGTTGTGGTCTACGGCTTTGTCGTACGGACTGAGCCCATACAAGCCACAGCGTCAGGAAAGCGGCTGTGCAGTGTGGGCTCAGCCCATCGACGCGTTATGGTTTTGCGGCTGTGGTGAATGGGCTGTGCCCATCAAGACGTGTTAGCTTCACTGTCCTGTATGGCTGTGTCCGTTGACCCAGAGCAAACAAGACATAAATGTTTACATTTATCTCTACATCACAGGGTACACCACTGAGCTGCAGTAGACGTCTCACTCCTTGGAACAGTTCGGTCAAACATTCGCCGCTTTTTCGATGTAAAGAATGAACTTAGTGGAGTAGGTTTATTCTGCACGTCACACTTGACATGATACGACGATACTCCATCTCCCCACCTGTCACTACTGATGTCAAATACACTTTGACCTTCCTATTCGTCAGCAACACCAAAACAAGCCTCTTGAACTTATGAAAGGCTGCTTTTTGACCAGATCTCTGTAGTGCAAACCGTCAGGGACGGAAAAACAACCAACCGCGCCCGCGGAAAGACACCCACGGTGTTCAACCCGTGCTCTCGGGATGGTAG
>JASCIV010000935.1:0-10049 GCA_030374735.1 Gracilaria caudata
CCCCCCCCCCTCCATTTATGATTGACTAAAATGTAGTTTTGCATGTACAGAGGATCAAGCCCTAACCCCATAAGGTTTGAAAGGGCGGAAGCGTTGAGCATTTTCAGGCATCACGCCCGGTTCAACCCCAGTTTTCGAAGGTATTTTCTTCTCATATATTTATTTCTCTCTCTCTGTATTTATGGTGCTATTGGACAAGGTGTATGTGATGGATTCTACACATGAAGTTCAATTGTGATACCCTTGCCAAGGGTATCACAATTGAACTCCATGTACCAAGGGTCCCTTGGGCAGCACAGCTCTCCCGGAATTTTCCCTTCAAAGCCTGTAACAAGAGCTTCGCTTGGAGACGGTGCTCTACTCTTCTCCTTCTTCTCTTTCGGGCGCATGATTGTTCTATTTTAAAGTTACCGTGATGGGTGTTCATTGGGGAATCCATTCGTATTCAGAAAGCTTTCCTGTCCAATTCCAGACATATTCGCTACTCTGCTCCACTGTCCATGACCGACTGATATCGTCTGGAGCCCAGAGCGTATAACGTCAGACCCTTAGATCGCACTCTGGAGACCTGCGAAGAGCTGATGGGTAACTACAGCAGGATAATTAGACTCGTCACTCAAGATGAAGACGGGAAAGTAAGGTTGGACGCTACCCAGTTGAGACTCGATTGACTTTGAAAGGGAAGCTGATATCGTGTTCCTGTCAGTAATACCAGACATCATCATGATCATCATCATGATCCCCCTCGTGGAGTCTGTAAATGTTCGGTGCTGACTGGCTGTTAACGCTGTGCAAGGCGAATTTATACTACCATATGTAATTTAGGTTACAGAGGATTCTCAATATAGATAGAGATGTCCAGCTTGACTAGGCCGGAGGCTGAACATTATAATGAAGTTGATGATTCTTAGGTCAAGAGAACTTGAATTAAGCAATTCAGTGAGATACTGACAAAAGCCGGAACTGTTCTGGATGCTTGTAGCAGGCTATTGGAACTGCTGTATTCCAAGGGAATAGAAGAAGTCAAGGAACCCCCCGGGGGTTAAAGGGCAACACTAACCTTCACCATAGTCTGGAAAGCAGCGCTGGAGTGGATCCAACATAGGCTCCGATCTGAACTACATTCAAGGCGCATACCATGTGGACGAGTCCAGAAATTGGGGCAAGAAAGAAGGCTATCCCTCATACCCTTGTACTGAATCAGTGCTGTCGTGAAGGCGAGAGGGTAAGGTTAAGACTCTTTAGGCTATAAGGATAACCTTCTAATCCTTTACCCTTATAATTGTGTGACGAAGCTTTTTTTCCCTGTAGAAATTTACCTTCGTAGGACACAAGAGAAAATCGAGTCAGCAAGGTTTCTTCGTTCATCAATCGACGGTGGCCGTCTGCACAGAGTCTGCCATCGAGCCATGACAAGCGCCGTGTTTTGATCGATCGAGGGTTCTTTCCTTCGCTGTGGAGATTTATTGGTTGAAGAGCGTAAGTTCCATAACTTCAACCAATGGGATCCCCATACGCAGGGGCCTTCTCCACCGTACACTGCTCTCCGCAGCATTGAGCTTGCACTCGAGCCAGAACTAGCTAAATAAAGCGATCCCTGGATCGCGTGTATTTGAGCTAACCTTGTATGCGGACTAGCCCTTCAGACTCATTCTTGCATTGCCGATCGCGGCGTATTTCCAAGACAACCCGTTTGAAGTTTCTTTTTCTTTACCTCATATCCGTTAGTGCTACTGAGTTGATAGTAGGCACACAAGTTTGTCATCTCTTTCTACTCCCCGTTCCTCCCTCCAAGCAAATCCTACAGATCGACACTGGTTGAATACGTTCCGAAGCACTTGAATCGTCATGTCGTTGCTTTCCCGTGTTGCTGTTACCGGAGCGCGTCTGGGCCGCGCTATGTCTACAACAGCAGCCCCGGTCCGCGTTGGAATTATCGGTGCTGGTCGTATTGGCCAGGTTCATGCCAAGGCGATTACCGCCATGCACGGTGCAGAGGTTGCTACCATCGCCGATCCGTTCGAAAAGTTCGGTTTGGCCGCAGCGGAAACATTCAACACCAAGTATACTCCGAATTGGGAAGATATGCTTTCTGACGAAACAATTGATGGCATCGTCATTGGATCACCCACTCCCTTCCATGCCGAACAAATCGTTAAGAGTGCGGAAGCCGGGAAGGCAATCATGTGCGAGAAGCCCATCTCCAATGATCTTGCCACTATCGACAAATGCCTTGATGTTGTCGAGAAGACGAATGCCCGTTTGCTTATCGGATTCCAGCGCCGCTTCGATGCTAACTTCATGGAAGTGAGCAAGCAAGTGAGCGATGGAAGTATTGGTGAGGTGCGAATGTTTCAGATAAACTCTCGTGATCCTGCTCCGCCACCAGCTGAATACCTAGCCAATTCTGGAGGTATCTTCCTTGATATGATGAGCCACGACTTCGACCAGGCCAGATTCTGCACCGGTGCTGAAATCGAAGAAGTTTTCGTCGCTGGAAAGGCATTCGAAGAGGCTGCGCAACAGGCAAATGACTTGGATACTGTTCTCGTCATGCTCAAGATGTCTAACGGCGCAATTGGTACCATTGGTAACTCTCGTCGATGTGCTTACGGATATGATCAACGCATTGAAGTGTTCGGTAGCACAGGAATGCTCTCCAGCAACAATAGAACCCCCCATACCGTCAACATCAGCAATGAAAGTTCCGTTTCTTCCCCACTCCCCTATTCGTTCTTCATGGACAGGTATGCCCTTGCCTATTCAGGTGTCATGGAAGCGTTCGTAAAGATGATTCGTGAAGGTACACCACCTCCAGTCACAGGTGCGGATGGTCGGGCACCTATTGTAGCTGCAATGGCTGCCAACAAATCTATCAAAGAAGGTCGCCCGGTTCGTCTGGCAGAAGTAGATATTGTAGACGCCTCTGCGCAATCAGCCCAAGCCTAGACTTGCATAGCTGTTTAACTCCCTACGCTTGTCGTTGATCTGCGTTTTCGTAAAAGTCCAATTGCACTTGCTGCCAGTCCCACGGTACAGCTTTTTCGTCCTGCTATGAGTTTGTACCTTCAATCCATCTCATAAAGGTTTCCGAGGACTTCTGAAAGCACATGAGACCTATGATAGAAGACATTGGTATTCAGAACGAGCGTGTAAGCAGATCACAAATCACGTGTATGTTACTCAGCATTGCCCTGAATTGACTTCACATTGCTCGCTAGATTGTAAAGCGAAGTAAGTCCTAAGCATCTGTGCATGAAGCAGTCACCCAACCAGCATTGAATTGTACACTCCACGACAAAAGAAAGCAAACAGGGGCATTCAGAACACCCATCCCTTTGTACTCTTCAACCACGGGGAATATATGTGTCACGAGTCCTTGTCAGCACGAAGGTCAAGTATAAAACCTTTCCCACTTTACTCCACCTTTAGCCGCTCACCGCTTTCACTTCTAATACAGCATACGATTTTCAACACGAAGCGAGCGGGCACTTTCATTCACTTCAAAGCTACTGGCTTCGACTATACAGAGATGGGATATGTTAAACTGTTATTCTTGGTTCTGACCTTCAATCATGTTTTCGCTCAAACTTTTTGCACATCAACCATTGATCTCGAAACTTTTTTAACGAGGTCTTTTCGGGCTAACGTGGATCTCATACGTCTAGGGGTCCCATCCGAAATTGTCAAGAGATACTACGACAAGGCAGTAATGGATATGACATTGACGTGCAATTGTTCATCTGCAACCATCGATGAAAATTGTGTTTCTTTGTTCTTTACGGAAACTATGGAAGTTGCTTACCTGAGAGATTTGCTCCAAATTGAGTCAGTTTCTGATGAAAGAAGAGATCGATTCGGGCTATTGCAGCCCAACCCCAAGTTCTTTCCACTGTTTAGAACAAACTTGACTCTCCATGGTTTATCTCTCTCGCAAACAGAAGAACTTAACAAGGATCTGAATCATCTTCTTCTGAATTCTCAGTCTGTGGTCAGCATCCAATCACGATATTGGCAGAGATCTCGGTTTCCCTCGGACGAAGAATTCTTTCAGGATACGTTTGAAGCTCAAAAAGCAGCATGTGATGTTTATCAAGATATCACCAACCTGACAAACCTCACATTTCCTGCGTGGGCAGCAACAGCTTACGTCATTGGTCTTGTTCTCGAAGTTCGCGCAGCTCAAGGAAACGAAACAGCGGCGATGATGATGCTGGCAAATCACACATCTCTTGTTTTCAACGGAGTACGATGTTACCGCGTCAGTGGATCTCAGTTGGAATATCCAGTGAGCAAAATGGAGCAGTATATGATGACCGCGAAAAGGCTACTCGACGAAACGAACAGGATCTTTAAGCCGGATCTGCGCGATATTCGTATGCTTTCTTCGGCTCCCTCTGCGTACTACTCTGATTTGGTGACCACTCTTTCGTCTCTCAGGTCCAGTGGAGACAGTGAAACTGTACTAATTACTGACGGAAAAATAACTCGACTAGAATCGGTGAATGATACTCTACAAGTGGACTTGCCCAACATCGAGCTCACAAGCCCAACCAATATGCGGCCAGAATGTCCTGACGGGTATATTTTGGCGTCAAGGGCCGTGCCTGTAGTGAGCATGGATGAGCTATGCTGTTCGGAGAAATGTGAGTTTGCCGAACTGTCTTTAGTAGATCCATTTGCTTTCGCGATCAACCAAGAACGCTGCTGTGGACTCTGCAACTATTTGGAATGTACCGACCACAATCTCCTTCCGGAATCAACACCACTCAAGTACACTGGAACGCCTACGTTAATTTCCATCTAGAACGCAACCATATTCCTTATTACTGCGCTTGATGACAGCTCTTGCCACAAACTGACAGATCCCAGACATCACCCCCCTAACGGAACCGACTGATACATCATGAGGATGATATCAGCCTCTCTGAGTGAACATTTATGATGGAACTCAATGACAAAGGTCAGCTTCGCATATAGATCGAATATCAGGATATCCGTTGCGTTAAGTCTACCCTTTAATATGCATTCAATGCCTATAGAGAAATAATTTATTTATTTTGCGTAAGTTACTGTAGTAGGTAAGGGTTACGAATCGTAACGTGGTAGCGTTCTAACCCTAGAAAAGACTCAGCTTTTCACCCCACATTGGACTGATCACCTCGCCGCACCCCAATCTTAACCTCGACTTGCTGGCAGTGTGAAGATACTTTTGCACAATTGTACGCAGTTCAATCTTCCCCTCCGTACGACTCTTCTGTGGAGTATAGACCTGCATTCATTCTTCCCGGAATGGCTTTTATCACCGCGTTGCCCGTTGGTAGCAAAGGCGCTTCTACAACCCTCCGCCCCTCGTTTGTGTGCAACCATGTGGTATCCCACAGTTCCTTCGCTGCATACAATACCCCGCGCATGGGCTATGGAGACTACAGCTACAGCACGGACAAGACGAAAGGTCATGTAAATCAATACTACGTTGACAAGTTCCGCATAGCAACCGATTTTTCGAAGGGGATTCCTGGCAGCGCTGCAGACGCTGTGCTCGGTCGAGACCAGAAGGGTCGTGTCTTGGTGCCTTCCCAAGGTATATCACAGCCAACTGACCCAGCTCTGCCACCTCGCGATGAAGACGTTATTCCAGACCCTCGTATTGCTGAAGCGGAAGGCGTTCTATACCCATGGGATCCCAACTACGTTGACCCCAAGTTTGCTCCGGGAACCTTTGCGGACTGCGACAGCGATGCAGTTGCAGATGATGCCTTTCAGAAGTTCCGTTCTTCGGTTGCTGAGCAGCGAACCTCAGCCTTGACCGCCATGGACTTTGGTGCCGTGGCGCGTAAACAACGCATCAGAGCTGGTTTAGATGAGAAGTATTTGTTGTGTCTTGATGGCGCTCTTGATGCAGCTTATGCACGTCTACAAGATATCGCAGATCCGATGATGTTCACACCATATGGAGAACCACAAACCGAGATTCCTGGTCAACCTTTCACTCCTAGCGTAGGCGCAATGGACTTCCAGACCACTGCTGGAGAAAAGATCAACTTCTGGAAAACTGAGTCAAGTGCTGATACCCCATACAAGAGGCCCTCGGGAGCTAACACGCCGGAGTTACCGTACAACGTGAGTCCAACTGTAGATGAGATGAAGGAAGCTCAGAAGGCTCGCGGTATTCTTCCTTGATTGTTTTATTGAATTATACCTTTCAACAGTTTTTTTCATAAACGTAAAAGCGGTATTGACACAGTTGGGTGTGGAATGAGTGGTTGCTTTTGCCAGGATTGTCTTTGGTCTACGATCGAATTGCTTTCTGAAGATCAAAGTTTAATATGATCAACGAAGCAATTATAAAGGAAAGGTTACTTGAAGACTCTCTGTGGCAATCCACGACATATTCATATATGAAAGCTTTACAGCCTCGTCCTTCTCTTACTCCGCTGAGAGGGTCATGTACAAGGGTGTGAGCAACGAACTTTAGTACTTTTTCCACTAGTGTCAAAAGCGCGAGTTCTTGAGAAATGGGGCATCGACGAGGTCCGATGCACGTCTTTCCCGAGGCCGTGTCGCCGCCCGGCGAACGCGTGTACGGATTCCTCTCAGGTCCCCGAATTAACTTTACGATTATGGCTGCTCTTGCGTTCAGAAGAAAAAAGCCCTTGACACGAAGCTTCGCAACCATTCTTCTTCTTCTTCTTTATTGTGGAAGTTGTGCTCTAATTCCTAACACAACCAAGCAGCACCTAAATGTACTTCTCTCTCCTTAAAAAGGCCAGAAATCGACGTGGCGCTTCCAATATTAAATCTCTAAGTGACTTTTGGCGGTACTCTCGACGACCGCGAAAGATTTCGCGTCGGCTCGCAGTTGTCAAAAGACAACGAAATACAACGTGCTCGCAGTCTTTTGTGACTCGTAGCGCACAATCACAACGCAGCATCTTGTTCTCTAGGTAGCTCGCTACCGGGTGCAGCCTAGGCGTGTGTCCAGTGTAGAACTGTGCTAGAGTAACTTCCGCAGCCCGCGAACGATTGTAATCCTCTCTGCTTTCGTCGTCCTCTGGAAGTAATACTCTATTACCTTGATTCAACCGTAACGCAGCCTTAACATCCAGCAAATCGTGTTCGACTTTCACCTGGTCGTCATTCGCAACCATTATATCCTCGTTACCGAAGAGTCTTCGTTACCATGATGTTGGAAAACTGCGACATGACGTCCATAAGGTATGTACAGGTAGGAGTAGTGGCAGCATAAAGTTCAATATCGGTCACCTCTTCTGCGAATCCTTCTCAAAACCTCGATGTGCAAGAGATCAGTACCTAGTGTTCAGTGCCGATGCTCGTATACGATGAAGGGGGCAGCTTTCACACTGGAAAATAATGGAGAGCTTCCCATCTTCTCAGCAGTTATACCGGCATCGAAACAGACGTGGAAGCTTTCTTGCTTCAGCAGATTTCCGGCAAATACCACGGCACTCTCTGCCACACAAACATCATCAACACACGCAGAAACGATGTTTGGAGGTTCATTCGAGGCCGGTTCAAGCACTTGAGGTCTTACAAACAGCAACCCTACGAGGTGCTGATTGCAGTGAAGTCGCCACGCTGATCGATGCTCACGTCTTGAAAGCCCATTCGTCAAGAAATGAGAGGCGCATTGCAGACCTTCAGCAGAAAAATATTCCGGCCGCAAGAATTCCGAGCCATTGCGCCCTAGTTGCGTTACAAGCGCAGAGATATCATCCGATTCCGTAATCCTTCGCCATTTTGAAGCCAGGGCAATGGATTCTGATGAAATCTTGTGAACCAAGTCAAGAGATTCTAGCATTGATTTTCCTGTACTCTTGATGGAGCGAATTTCGTCCTTCCTTGGCCAGATGATCATGTTGCTCACAGGCGTCCATCCCGCCTTATGGAATATCCGGATCATGGCCTTGTTTTCAGGGATTGTGGTGGAGAAAATGCGCAAGTCAGACAGTTCGTTGTGCGCTTTCCGAACTGCTTTTGTTGCTTCCAGCAAGATAGTGGTAGCCAACCCAACCCCACGTAGATCTTCTCGCACTCGCACTGCTCCGATAAAGAACTCTCTTTGGAAAAGAACATCGTGATTGAGGAAAACTTCTTTAGGTCTCACAAGGATAAAGGCAGCTACTCCAGTTGGACCTTCTAAGACATAGGGCTCACATTGAATACCGGAAGCATAAGCAGGTAGTAGACGAGGCACGTAATCTTTGTAATCGTCGACTTTGGTACAAATTTCTCTCACTTCGTCCCGATCGCATACATCCCGATAACGGCGGAATTTGAAAGTCGCACCGTTGTGTCGCAGGGGAGGTGAAGCCATATTTGTTTTGGATTCCGCGGTGGAAGTGGCCTGTTTGTATTCACGGATTTTGGAGCGGTTCAACCCGCATGTACGGGCGAAGCAAAGCATCGATGCGGGTAGACTGCTCTGGCGTTAATCCACATGACGTGTTTGTCTGCAAGACTTCATGTTTAGTGTCGTGGTGCCAATTAGTCTTCAGATCCATCTTGAGCATGCACAGCCGAATAGCCCCGAAGTTGTGGCTCTTAATAAAAGACCTTGAAAAAAAAAAGCGCTACAGACTACCCTTGTACGAAGGTAGTATCGTTCGCTACCCAGTGAGCACAGCTGCCCTCTTGTAGGCGTGAAAACCTCGCAAGTTGGTTTGGAAGGATTTGAGATAAGGGGACCGATGTAGCAGCCGTCTCTGGGGGCATAATGTTCCCAGAGAGCAGGAATACAAATCCTTCGGCAGTTTTGCTTGCCTGCAGTAGTGAAGTTTAGTCGTTTGAAGTTTGTGTTGTCATCAGCCAATGCGAGATGTATGGATTATTACCACGATGCAAACTGCGTAGGATCAAGTTCCAAAAAGAGAGAGACGACCATGACTTGGTGTGTGAACGTTACCACTTTCTATATCGATGACGGAGCAGACGCAGCTGGAGATATCCCAACTAGGAATGGAATTGAGACACCATTGATAACTGAGAAGATGCGCTTTTTAAGAATTGAACACACTCGTTGAATAAGCGCTTTCAGAACCAAGGGATCGATTATTTGTAGATCTCTTTAATCTCTTTACTGTGAGCGCACTCATGTACAGAGTTTGTACATGGCTAAGTCCGCAGGACGGCAAAGGTAAATGGTTAAAAGAACCCTTCGTACCAAGGTAAGCCCAAGGTTCACACCCGTTGTGGTAGCGTTCCGTACAACGCATTCCGGCTGCGATGTACTTGCACGGAGTATTCTATAAAGAGGAGGGCAATTCTCGTTTGCGCAAAGATTACTCGTTGATGTCTGCAGATGTGCAACATCAGACGGTATGGCTGATTGGTTCGAATGAATCATACAAATGATATGATGAACGTGTCGATCGCTGTGATTGGCAGCTCGGTCTTGCGCGACGTTGGTGTTGTAGCGCGTGCCGAAACTGTCTCGTGATAAAGCTAGAACACATTGTGGGAACAGAAGGCAACTTCTGTAACGCAACAGAGGGTCTCAATTTGAGACTCTCAAAGCACTCGATTTGTTGCTTCCCGAAGGTTTGTTAAACGTCGTGAGCAGTCTTTTACTGAACGGTAAAACTACGAAGGTAGAAACCTTAAAACCGTTATCCTAATAGAGTTTTACTACAGCTTAGTAATTAGAGGCTGTTGTCCACAATAAAGAAGTTATCCTAATACTGTAGCGTTCTACCCGTCGTACGAAGGTAACAATACCGACGGTGGGTGATCCGCCTCCTACGGCATTGTAGTTGAGGGATAGCCCTCATAGATATCTTACTGTAGCGTTCTACCTTTGTAGCAGGCTGTCGTCGATTGATGACTACAAAATTTATAGTATAAATCTTACAATTAACGGCGTTCAGTTGCGGCTGAAACTGAACGAGGCCAGTGAATCTGGAATGTAATCTCACACAAGATGTTATTCCTTGGAAGGTTACCCCCGGAAAGGTAAGGGGTACCCATGGGTGCCCCTTTTAAATTTTTGGCCATTTTTGGAGCAGGTACCCCTTATGCGCTAAGGGGTA
>JASCIV010000936.1:0-10035 GCA_030374735.1 Gracilaria caudata
CGTCAGAGTCGCACAGTATCCTCTTACGAGAGAATGCTTCTCTGACAAGCAACATTTGTCCCATAATCCACACTGCTCGTGGATTTACGGGTGGGTCCACTGACGCAAGCAGTCCGTTTTCATGCCCCCATTGTGGGAGAGAGTTCGCATTTTACGACACCCTCAGGAGGCGCGTCTGGAGCATTCATACCAGCAGTGGTGTTCTTCATTGCTGTGACTGCTCTTACAAAACGAGTGACACGGGGATCCATCGCTGTGCTCAATGACGCTGCAGCCATCAACCCCAACCACAGCCCCCTCGCTGCCGCTACTCACGATGCAAAGATGCACACGAGGTACCTTTCTTTTCAGTGTTTCGTTTGACTGCTTCCAAGGTGCTGTGCAGCGAAGGGAATGGCGGTGTCGAAGTCAATGCTGAGGCGCGGTTAGATATGGGACACGAGATGTAACACGGCGTTACTACGACGCTATGCCGGGCGACGTCGCCGTTCTTCCTCTTCGGATGCACAGTGTTTGACTTTGGAAGCAGTCGCTCCGGCACGATGCCTCTCGACCCCTCAAAAACAAAAAAATGTAGCGAGAGCGGCGTATCTGTAGCAGTATCTGCAGCCACAACCAGTCCCCAATCCAACCTCGAGACTCTCGAGACTGCCACACTCGTCCACAACCACCCAAAGCTTGACCTCGGCGCATGTCTCAGTCACAGCCTGGCCACAACAGCCGCAGTGTGCCATAAAAGGCGCTCAAGATCCAAGGACCGTATCCAACTTTGGTCCTCTGCCAAGCAGGGAGCGCACCGCCACCTTCCGCTCCTGAACTCTCCCGACCAAAAAATCGTGCAATGCCACCCTCCACACACACGATCTTTGCCCTCCTCGCGGCGCTCATCGTGCTCGCCACCGCCGCACACCACTTCAACACCGACACCCTCGAGCTGACGCGAGTTTTCAACCTCGCCACTCGTGACACGTACGCGCTCATCTGCAAGCGCGCGCCGGACATTGCCGACGCCTTCGTGTTCACCGACGTGCCACCCGAGCCGCTGGACACCCTCGGCAGAAGCAATGCCACCGTGCACTGCATCACCCGCGTATACCGCACATTGTTCGCCAACTGCACGCATCTCAACGCCACGCAGTTCGAGCACTACGCGCAGCCCGTGCTGGACGAGTGCGTGCACCGCGCCCCGATCTCCGCGGCGGACGCAAGCGACACGCGTCCGTTCTCGTTCGATCGCTCCAGGTGCAAGTCCAAGCTGGCGTGGTCCGGCAACGCCATGCACTCCACCGTGACGTTTGTATGCGAATGCCTGCAGTCCGGGTTCTACGAGGTGTTGCCGGGCTGGCCGCGCTTCTTCCTGGACGGCAGCGAGGCGGACACGGCGGTGGAGCGGCAGGCGATGCTGCAGTGCGCGTCGGAGGCCGATGAACGCATGCGCGAGGTGTGTCTGCGACGGCCGGGAGACTATGACGTGCTGGGGTTGCAGGTGCTGCAGGCGTGCTGCAAGCGCGTGCGTGTGGCGTCGACGCGCAAGTTTGCATGCGCGCCGGTTGTTCCGCGCGATCTGAGCGCGCTCAAGTACGAGTTTCGATGAACGGTAACGTGAACGGGTAGACCACAGAGAGTGTGGAAGAAGAACGAGCCGCGTAATTCTAGCAAAGCGATGGGGCGCGTGCTTGCCACGCGCTGCAACGATAAAAATGAACGAAACATGTACACGCTGCCACATCCCATGCGTTTATAGAGTCCTTCACCGCTCCGACGCGACCGCCGTCTCCCCGTTGCACAGCAGAATGGTTCCATTCAGTAGCCCACATGTGGTGCACATGCCGTCGAAGCGAACGGCAACGCTGTTAATTTGTAACACAACCCAGCCCAGCATCAAGCCTCTCTTGTCCCCTCTTGTCCCCACTTTGTATATGTCAGAATTCTGCGAAGCTTGCTTCGCAAAAGGTTTGCAAAGCTCCTATAGCAATTTTAGAAGATTATTTTAAAGGTGCTCTAAAACTAGCATGTCGCAGTTAGACTCACTTTCTTTAAATAATAGCATCTCATCCAAAGAATTCACAAAAAGGCTTCCAAGTTAGCTAGCCTTATAGCTTTTCAATATCAATAGCAGATGACAAAAGTTTATTGAAGTTCAAATTTTCGAGGTGAATCGAGTGAGCAGTTTTAATATGCACAAAACAATAGTGAAGAAATTTTAACATTTTGGCAGGATAATTTTCCATGCATACGCTAAGGAATACTATACTGTCTTTAAAATCATAGAGGTAGTCCTCAATAGACATTTTTTTCGTGCAAAAAGGTGGGAATGTTATTAAAATATATCCTTTCTTGTAGTGATAAAATGGAAACAAAATTCAAGATCGCGCAGAAAACAATTGGAAAGAAACATGGCTGATTTATAGCTTCAAGATACGGCAAGTGGGATCACGTGAAGATGCTATTGTTCCGCGTAACTTGTTTCTATTTGCGCAAGAAGTTTATCTTTCTGCGAGGAAGAAGTTCCTGCGTAATACAGTATTATATGATGTGTATTGTTGCTTTTGCGTTTGTTTTGTAAATTGAGCTGTTGATTAGTAGTCGTCTTTACAATTTGTTTTTACGATTAAACAAAAAGAAACGTAGCTATTTACTTGAAGACCAAAAAATTGGCTATATGTGCTGCCGGTCTTCCGAATTTACTTGGCTCTCTGAGCTCTTAAGTAGGTTACAGTCTGCCCGCGCTCAAGTTACTTCGAACGAGCAGACGCTGCTACAGTTACTATGATCTCGCTTGCGCAACAATTGTCAATTCAGATCAACCTACGCAGTTCACAGCCGAGATAGCCGCTCACCTGCACGAGCGGCGGAGAGTGCTGTGCCCCTCTACCACAAAACGGTAAACCGCCCATATGCGCTCTATCGCGGCTGGACGCAGCCAGCACGACAAAACATCTCGGCAATCAAAGTCGAGATTGTTTCTCGTCATTGTTTAAGGTAGAAAAAGCTCTCCATCAAGGCATTGATCATCAAGCGTTTGGGGGAGCGCTGCAGCGAAGGGTGCACAGCTTGTGCTGACGTGATGCTGACGTGATGCTGACATGACATATATGACGGACAAGCCAATGGCGCACGTACAGCGATGGTATGCTTCATAACAACTTACCTTCAAATATTCAAGTGTGCTCTCACATTTTTGAATGGCTTCGGATTGAACTTGAGATTATGGATCTAGTCCGTACGCGTTCTTGGTATCTTGCTCAATAGCCTTCACTTGAACATGGGTCACACTGTCAGAGACAGCGATTTTTCACAATACTGTTTCAGCTTTGCGTCGTTTCTGGCTACTGAAATGAGTGGCGAACATTCTCGCTTCCTTCTGATGGTGATGTATCACTTTGACAGAAGCAGGCAAGCTCCGCCGACAATACGGGAAGAAGCAGGCAGCGCTCGTGACACCGCTTGAAGGCCAAGTTGCTGCTTTGTCAACTTTAGGGTACGGAGTCTATCAGTTGTCAACGTTCTTGACGGCAGCGTTCTAATCCTTTTTTCTCCACCATCATCATGAAAACTTTTCTGAAAGTGGAAAATTCATGTAGCTCCCCCTTCTCGTGTTACACCAGAATTCCAAAACATTTTCCGAAAAGCGAAACAGGATCTGTCTTTCTTAGAGCGAGATAATATCTGTATGCCCTTCGCTTTGTTGGAATCTCCTACAAAGCATGACATGTGTCTCTTATGCTTCGAGGTCTACTCACTAATGCTGCTCTCTTTGAAACAGAACTGTCGTAAATTCTTTTTGTGTTTTGCTTGCTTTTCCATTGTCATCCACCACTTTCATTCCAAGAATAGGATATCGTCAGTAGCACCAAAACAACATTTCAAGCTGTTGAACATCATTTCACGATGCGTAGTTTCTAGAGCCGATTGTTGTCACCGTAGCGCAAACTACCTTTCTACCTTGATCGTATACAGATGTATATCTCACAATCTTGCTTCGAGGCTGCACGGGTATTTAACGAACGTAGTGTTGATATGGGAAGTAATTTGAACGCAGTCCCCACGTCCACATTCCGTTTCGCAGCAGACATGAATAACATCACGCTTTTGACGATCGCCACCGTACTATGCTGGGTCTCTTTTTCCAGAGGCCGTCCGATACCGCAGGTTCACTTCGTCGTGCGTCAATCTGCTCAGTGGAATCCTCCAATTCTTCCAAATCTCAACCCGAGTGATCCTTGTCCCGCCGAAGTATATGGGTTTTGCAGCGGTTGTCAAGGTTGTCAAGAATGTCAGGACTTGGTCAAACAATGCGATCTCAATTTCGATCCTCCTCCATCCACGGCTCCACCTCGCCCTCCACCTACTCCCCCGACGCCACCTCCTACTTCAACTACTTTTACGCAGCCTCCACCCGCATCTGGTCAGTGGAATCCTCCAGTTTTGCCAAATCTCAGGCCAGGTGATCCTTGTCCCAACGTAGTGCTCGGGTTTTGCAGCGCCTGTCGGGGTTGTCAGGAATGTAAGGACTTGCTCAAACGGTGCAATGTCAGACTCAACTTCTAAATCCTCAGTTCAGGGCTCCAAAGCCCAGTCAATCTACTCCGTCGACTCCTCTCCACATCCTTCTGAAATTAAGAGGATTTTGTTTCTGTTGTCAAGGTTTTCAGGAGTAGAAAGATTTGCTGAGTATAGAAGATGTGAATAAGATGATGCACGAAATCTTGACGGTACTTAAAAAAGCGGTATTGAATGTTATCAAGCGATTCGTGCTTGTCCTTTCTCTAGCTGGAGCGAAGGGAAACCTATGCACATCGGAGCACGTAGAATAATATTGAGAATATTATGCTCTCACATTTGTTGCAAGCCGCAGCAGTGTTATTGCAATAAAGCGAACACAACTTTTTTTGAGTAAGGAAGAAGATACATGAGAGCTACACGTGGTATTCCGATAAGCATTGGTTTGTTCCACTATCTTGGCCCCTTTCATAGTATTAGATATTGTGGATTGTTACTGAAATTTATTCATGTGCGTCTACCTCATCATCTGGTGCCAATTTCTGCTCGTTTCACTGGGTACATTGCGCCACAACTTCTTGAGCAGGGGTTCTGGTTAGAACAGAAATTATATTAACAGTGTTTGTGAAATTCTGCAACTGACGGAGAAGGTTCCTTTGGGTACAGTTACAGTTGCCCGGGCGCCTTTAGAAAATTAAAGGTGCCCGGGCGCCCCTACGCGGTATGGGCGCCCGGGCGCCTATACCGCTTATAGCCGGGCTACTGTAACCGTACCCGAAGGTTCCTTTCGTTTTCTGCTTCGTGGTAATTCTTCTCCCGGCGTGAGCCAAGGCAGACAGGTGATCCTAATCAACCCAAAACAGTGAATTTGGATTTGAATTACAGAGGATACCAAAAGCACATGCTGAGATGATGCTGGAGATGATTTTGTGCATTCTGTGTGGTTGTTTCCGCGATGAGTGGTAACTGGATGTTATCATACCAAGGGTACTGTAGGAAACCTTTGTGACGTTGATTTTGTCGTCAGCTGTCCCAAGCACCTATTCATGACGCTCGATGTGCCCGTCATATAAAAAGTGGTTGCACTCCGTTTCCCAGCGGGACCACAACTCGTTCGAGGTGCGTGTTGCAGCTTCAGTGGAAGCCAAGGAAATTCAATATCCGAGTTTTCTTGTTTCTGTGTCTGGTTTCTTTCTCGAGATGAAGCACACGTTCGTCCTCCTCTACATGGTGGTGCTTTGCGTGTCGGCTGCACCTGTTGCCAATCAATCCGATCGCGAATCATCCATCTTTGTTCCCGTGTCTGAAAAGCCAGTTTCCTTCGAAACTCCGGCCACAGCATCTGTTCTCGCTAATCTTATTGTACCCCCGGTGCCGACACCGGTTGAGGACATGCCCAGTGGTGGTGAAGGTGGTGGTGATCTTGCAAAAGCTGGTTCTCTTGGAGGTAAAACTGTGGTTAACGATGATTCCTCTTTCTTTGAAGCGCTTAGCAGTTTATTTGAACGTCTTCGCAAAAATCGTAAGAATGGGATTATCCGCGCATAAAGTTCTACAACTTCTACGACGAATGGTCATTTGGGAATGGTGCGATGTACAATTGCTCAACCCTCTTAATGCGCTCCTACAAGACGCAACGGTACATAAAGAATTGCGAACCAGTGTGATGGACACTGAAATGTCACGTGGATGTGCCGCTTGTCCTTTTTGTCGAAGACTGCTAGAGAGTTCCGTATAACGTTTCCCAAATCGTACTAGTTAAAGATTTCTTAATAATAGAGCGACTGCGTTTACACGCTTTATCATACCTTGTTATCTTTTCGAACTGTTTGTAATGTTACTCGATGTATCGAACTGAAAAGCAGCTCATTTGCAATTGAAATCTCGAGGGTTCTATGCTCATTTATGGGAGCAGATTAACGCCTCCCACGGGTACGGTCTTAGTTGCCATGATGGACATAAGCTCTATATCCCCCACGGGCGCATTTAGCGCTTAAATCCCCCATAAGACATGCCTCAATTGCACAGCACATGAAGACCCATTGAACAAGACTAGGCTTAGCTCATTAGGCAAGACAATAGATCTCGCCCGTTAATAGTTGCGAACGACACTTAGATCTGGCTTGTAGTCCTACATTTGGCATGCATAGCAACATTGGTAGCTGTTGACTAGAGTAAAGACACGAGCAGAATGCAGTGGTAGTTGTACTCACCGCAAACTCGCGCGGTAGGGAAGGCAACAGACAAAAGGAACAGGCAAAGAACTCAGAAGTCTCTCGCGAGCATGCCTCCGGACACTAGCAGACTGCTGCTGTGTCCGGGTATTTAACAAAAAAAAACCGACTCCTTCGTGGGTCGCAACAACACTCTACCCAAAGAGCGCGCAACAAAAGCTACCTACGCAATTCTGCGTCGAATATCTCTTCTCACACAGTAGCTACATTGAAGCTTCGATCACAAAGCGTGAACCGCGGCACCCAACCTGCATGCAACGACTTATGTTTCGTCCGTCGTCAAGCTCTTTCACTACATCGCACCCGGACCCATGTAAAAATCCAACATGCCCCGAAACTCCATCCGCACACTGAAACTTCCTTAACTCTACTCCTTTCACACCATTCCCATTCGTACTGATCTGAAGAGGATTGGCTCCACAGTGGTGTCCCAATATTTCGCGTACCAGATGAAATGCTCCGTCCATGCAGTTTCTCTTTTGTGTGACAATTGAACGAATGGCCATGTTCAAACTGAATATCACTACCAGTACAATTGTCAACGGAACGATGTTGATTAACGGTCCAGCCACTGTAATATCCACGGCACAGACTGATTCGGTCGTGCCCCGACGAGGACCGCTTCTCCAAGCCCGAGGAACTGTGTTGCTTTTCTTCTGAAAGCTCATGCTTTCTCGAACGCCAGCAGACACATAGCGTTGGACCTCGTTCGCATCGAAGGAACAATCCAAATAAGCTCCATACAAAACTCCAATATCTGTATAATTCCTTTCCGAAGCAATCACATTACAGGGCATTTGAGTAGCAAGCCTAATGCTGTCTAACACGACGTTCAGATGTGTCGCAGGGTCAAAACGGACCAACACAGAGTTTAGAACTTGCTCGTTTTCAATGTTCCACTGTGCAAATGACGAGAAAATAATTAGAGTGTCATTCGATGCCATGAGCGTTCCTACTTCACCGATATACTCACGGTTCATGAAGGCAATATACCCAGAACTTTGACGTTCTTCAATCAGAGACAAAAACTGCTTTTGGGTTGGTATAACGCCAAGTGCCACTCGAACCGAGCAGTACGATGCTGAAGATAGAACCGTACCGAGACTTGTTTTCAACGGAATGCGTGTGCAAGGTTGGTCAAATTGTTGATCAACTTGTTGCTCACTCAGTACTAACGGCCTTTTAGGTGTGCGCTGAACAAGAGCATAATCTCCACGACTGCATGCATCGAGCCGCTTCTCCGACGGAAGCGCTATCGCTATTGAAGCTATGTTGACGGCCAAGATGAGCACGCGAGCACAAACGGGTACAATGAGCAGACGACGACAAGGCTTGTGTTGCGCAGGAGGCTGGTCAAAGGTTCTGAAATCGTATCGACCACGCACCCAGTATAAGATTTTCAACACATCATCCGAGTTGAGAAACACGTAAGAGCGAGCTATGGAGCGGTAAGTGAGTATGTCTCGGTCTGACAAGAAAATCAATCGATTGATGACACTTCCAAAGTTGGCAATGATGAACGCAATGATCAGGGACGTGGCGATGGTGTTCAACGCCTCGCTTTGAAACTGGGCGGTGGAGAAAGTGCTTTTTGGCGTGAAATCAATCACGTCGGTGATGGCCATAGTTTGTTTCACGGCGACTGTTCTTGCAGGGAATCGAAATCTCTTCGTTGAGTAGGACACCGAAGGTACAGCTCCACTTTGGCTTCTTACGTTATTCCAGCATCTTGTGTGCCATCGCAGCCGCCGATGAGATTCGCAAGTCATACTCGACGAAACTAGGCCATTCATCGGAGATTCGTTTTTTCGACACTGTGTGAGTCACACGCGTGGGCAACGATTTCTCGTTGTACTACGCACAAACGTGTAAATCTCAGCAATTACAAAGTCTTCTCTCTCGATGATGAACGTGAACACGCCGGAGCTGCAAACTTCGTGAGCTGCTTATGTAGCCATCGTTCGTATCAATCTTCTCGAGTTGCAGAAATTCCGGACGTCCCTTGGATTTATGGCTTTGCATTCCAGGTGCTAACCACGTGTAACCAGACCAAGTCGAGAGACTGGGGAGGAAGAGGTTCGATGCCTCCTTGTTTACTGGAGGCAGCAGGAACTACGTTAAGTACGCTATCTGTTCCAACATCCACGTATGTCTCAACATGTGGGCTGCACCTAGGACCCTGAATCTAGGGTGTCCGTTTTGGGTCACAACAGCAAGGCATATGTCCGAAGTGGCTACACATTTGCAGGGATAGAATGGAAGGCATTGAGTCTCGGTGTCATGATCGCATTCCTAATTCAAGCACGTGGTTTCAAATATGTACAACGGCAGCAAACGTTCCGGTCAGAGACGACGGTACAAGTGTTTCATGCGTAGCATAGTGTTTGCATGCAACTTCGAGAGAACTCACGTCTCCCGAGACAGATCTGTGCGATGTCGGCTGGTTCAGAAATCGCGATTGGAATAGCTCAAAAACTGCACCAGTTTGATATGTATTCAACTGCTGCTTTCGGGCGAAGCGACTGCAGGGCTGCACGAGGGGAGCAGAAGAGTGCGTCTTCTGGCGTACGTGGCGGAACGAAGGTTGTTCAACGCGGAGGCCGTGAAGGAAATGGAGTATCTGATTCTGAAATCGGCGCTGGGGCAAGTGGCGATGGTGGCGATTCTGGTGGCCTACGAGGAAGGTGTGGTCGGGCTTGAAGAATCTAGAGCGGTGCGCGAAGTTGTGCGGGGACAGTGGCGACAGGTGGGCACGATCAGTGCGCTGGGGCTGGTGCTGGTGTGCATTCTGGTGGGTACAGCGCTGCTGCCGGCGGTCTGGGACTCGACGGTTCGCTGGAGGATTGCGGCGGTGCAGAAGAGGGAGAGCGGCGAGCGGATTTGCGGGGGACAGATGCGGGTGCACGTGGGCACGTGGCTGTCCCGGGGAGGGAGCGTCGCTGCGGTTGCGTGTGCTGCCGGAGAGCGTGAGCTGAAGGTGACTGACACGCGTGGCTACGTGGCAGATCTCGAGCCGATTTCGTGGAAGCGCTTTGAATAATTTTCTTTTTTTTTCAAGATTATGCAATTTCCCGCTTTCTGCCGAGCTCAACAGCACGACGCTCCTCCTTGACACCGGGAGTGCTTTGTTGCCGCCGGCGCATTGGTCCACTCTGGATTTGCTCCAGCTTATAGCAAAGCTCCTACTAGGGGCTGCGCTAGCCTACCTATATTTAGATTAGAGCTAATGTTCACAAAAATCTGTTCAAAAACTAGCTAGACGCAACTTTTTGGCACATTGCTGGCCCTTTTGGCAGAT
>JASCIV010000937.1:0-10018 GCA_030374735.1 Gracilaria caudata
TTACCATCCATAAACGGGGTCTCTCTCAGTGTAGACAAGGACACGGCCTTGTTCGTTTTGGAACAATGGCACTTTTCGGATGTTCCCAGTGGTATGCAAGTGGAAAGAAGGTAACACGGGCCAGCATGGTGCTTACAAGCGACGGCGATTGCGCCACGTCAGGTACGGAATTCATGTCGTTCACGCCTCGCCCATGACTTGCCGCTTCACATCACATCGCGCCTGTAGTTCCGTGTGAAGATACGCCTTTCGGCCCAGAAGTTTTGGGCAGTGTAGCGGTCCCAAGTAACGTGGACAGACCTTCGACCTCCTGTTTATCCAATCACTTCCGCGGGATGTCTTCTGTGCCTTTTGTCGGAACAGGACGCATAATTTTGCTACTGAGATTATTGCTTGCGTATTTCGCGCTGTGATTGGGCGCGGCGGGATCAACTGAAGACTTGTCAGCACGCTTACATCTGCTACGCATCCCGCCATAGCGCGTGCCCTTGGCGTCCTATCACAACCCATTCACGCGCTACATAACTCTCGATACGCTTCGTCGTCGCCCATCCTCGAGACTCTAAAGCAACTTCCTAACTTTCCCGCCCTTCCCGTATTTAGTCTCTGGTCTCAACGCTTCGTAAATAGCTGTGCCTTCTTTATACCCTCTCGTCATCCAGAGCCTTTTCGTCTGCTTGCCTTCTGTTTTATAGCCTCTACTTCGTTGACCCTTCAAGACCACCGGTTTCTCTCTCGTAATGGCAGGAATTAAGCATGCTACGAAGAAAAAGTTCAACAAGTCTACCACCAGAAAGAAGACTATTCAGTCTGGCATAAGCGCGGAGTACACCACACTACGAAATCAGCTCACCTCTATATCAACCTCTGTCAAATCCCTAGTCAAGAGCATTGGTACCGCTCGCGAATCATGGCTGTCGGTCGCAAAGGAAGAAAAGGTATTCGCTGAAACTCTCTCAGCCGCGTTTCATGATGACGGGTCCGTCAAGTCTCACGCCATGGAAGTACAAACTGCGGTACAACAGATGCAGCAGAAGCTGCTCGCCAATGAAGGACCAGAATCCCCTCACCTCAAAGTAATTGCCGTTCTCGAGGGATATCTGAAGCTAATCGACGACTTAGAGAAAGATTGCAGTGACGTGGAGACTAGCTACACGGAGGTACTTCGATATCAGAAGAAGGTTGACAAGTTGCAGAAGAAGCCTGGAAAGCGTCAGAAGCAGTTGCAACGCAATCTCGAGAAGCTCACCGTTGCAAGAGGTGAGCATCAGACTAAGTTGGACGACATGATCAAGAGGATGAAGGCGGCTCAGGAGAAACATCAGGTTGTGTTCCAATGTGCTCATCATGCCTTCTGGATCGCTCAGGATAACTACTTCACTACGGTGAATCAGATCACTCAGGCCGTGCGGTGGGAGAGTGTATCCGTGCAAGAGCGCCTCATGAACGTGGACATTCATGCGACAGAGAAACTGGAACCTATTCCTCGTGCAGTCGCTCTCTTGCCGCCGGTGACAGCCAGTGACGTCACTCCACCCCAAATTCAGGCCGCGACACCCACCAAGGGTAAGGAGGCGACCAAACTTCCTGCTGAGGAACAGTCGAGCGGTAAGGCCGAGGAGAAGAAGATTCCCTTAACACCACTTTCTACGCCTCAAAAGACAGTAGAATCTGAGCCTGTCACTCCTGATGTGAAGGCATTGTAGGCCTCATTGGATCACTCCGAAAATGTTTTTGCATCTCACGAATGCGTAGGACCTTGTCGTTGCGTCCTCCTCTCCCAGGCTGCCGAATCTGGGGGACATACCTTGTCTATGGTATGTAAGCATTAGTGTAGAGATCAGAAACATTAAAGACATGTGCCAAGCGAGCTCTTTGACGGAAGCGATGGACTGTGCTTGTTTCCTGTCGATGTTGTGAATCCTGACGCGTCGGAGTCCTACCCAAAGACAACGAGAATTTTCGTGGTGCTCGTAACATAATTTTGGTAAGTGACATGCATCATGATCACCATGATGGTCTTTCCATTTGATCGAAGGTGTGTCGAAAGGTGGCAGTTGTCATTTGAGCAGCGCAGCACTTGCTTGTCAGGACAGTTCGCACCTGGGGTAACCTAGGTGTGTGACCAGTGCAAAAATGCCGATTCTGGTCTCCTAAGGAGATCCGTTGCTCTTTGATCTCGCTTCGATCGTCTAGCAACGGATTAAAGACGAGTGCACCATGTGAAGGCAAACTGCTCGTGCCCTTCTTCTCCCTCATTCTGGACACCAGTTTTCTACTCTAAGCTGAGGAAAAACTTCAACACGATTTATCTGATTGCACATTTGAACAAGCCCTCGAACACGATGCGTAGCGTTTACAAAAACCCATAGAGCGCACCGCGACGAGAAGAGCGAAGGAGAGGGCGCCGTAGCTTTCGCTAAAAACGCAGCTTACTGAATGACGCGCCTGACGCCTAATAGTCTCGAACGTACCACTGCTTTGTACGCAGCAACCATGCTCGACACAGGCATTCTCGTGTTGTCCGTTTCGTTCCACACTCCCAGTTTCCATTCGTTTGTGGCTCACTATGCGCACCACTGAGATTCTTCAGTCAGTCGATGCATATTGGCGTGCCTCCTGCCTGGCTCCGATATCGTTGTCCCTAGCCGCTCTGCGCCGCACCGTTTCTTTGCCTTTTTCGTTCTGATTCACCTGTTGTTCATCCTATAGTCGCAAGCGATTGCGGAGCTGTAGGAACACATGAAAGAAATTGATCTACACAGAAGGTATTCAGAGGGTTTACTTCCGCTATGCCTTCTTGCTTTAAACGAGTAGCGTATTGCGAGACATTCATTGAGGGAGGGGTCGTGTTGAGAATGATGCCCTTGTATCTCCGTTTAGCTACAAGAAGTTAAGCCACAAGTTGCTGTAGTAACAGATAGTAAGAAACGAGCAGAAAACTTTAGTTTGGGACAAGTAGTAGCCATCATGGTTTCAGATACAGGGTACTGGATTGGATTTGGATTATGTTAGTTTGAGCTGTTATTGTTCTTGCGATGGCGCTTCGGCTTTTGCAGGTTGGTGGCATTTGCTTTTATAATGGTAAACAAATCCATATGGAACCTGACATGGTCTCCTGATGAAACGACGCATGCGATTTTACGTTTTCCATCTGTGGCGTGTACGAGGCAGAACGGCGGTTGAAGATCTAGTTTCTGTTTGCCTGTGTTTATCGGACGCTGAACGCGTTTCATGGTAATCCAAACAGATCCCTTCGTTTTGCTGAGCAAAGAAACTTTTGCGTCAGAATAGTGTGGGGCAGCATGATGGGGCGGTGGTGAAACAGTGATACAGGGTTCTTCCTTACTTTTGGGTGTAGAGCTTTGAGAGCTCGGACATAAAAGCATTTTGGTCCAAGAACACCATTCTTTGCGAAGGGTGGCCGCAGTACGGCGTAACAGAGGACTCTAGAGGAAAACAAGCTCGGTGAGAACCGCGAGACCCCTAACTGGGATGAGACCTGTGGCAGAATGGAACGGAAAGCTGGTCGCTGAGACAGGAGCAAGGGGGGGTTGAGAACGATTGTGAAACAAGGACGTGTGCGTGGGCGGTCAATCAACCGGCGTAGGCGCGACGCTTTATTTATTTCTGCAAAGTCGCGGTCCTTTTTTTAAGGCGAGACCTGTTTCGAGGCGCCGACGTGCTCCGCCGCGCATGCATCGAATAATACCTTCGCACCCACATCATCTGTCCAGTGTCTGCGCGCATCCACAATCTGAGGAGCGAAGAGAGTACAAAGTTGTTGACATACCTCTCTTCAAATCGGCCTTTCCGTTGATCTTTCTGAAGCATTCAATATCAAGAAGGCGAAAGTGCAACAGAGTTGTGTGTTGTTTCAAGCACGTGAAAACCAACGCCCTACCCATCTCAATTTGCGAACAGCGCCAGGCTGTTTTTGCAGTCGCACTGCGTCACAGAGCGCGATTATTATGCTCTCGCTGCTGACAATAGGAGAGAAGCGCAACTTGTTCACCGCATTGACTCAATGCAAACCTTGCGTGTCTCAAACGCTTACGGTGTGAATATCGCACTGCTAATACTTAAGCGACAGCCTTCGCTGTGGACATCGCGTGGTGTCGCTTGGTGTCGCTTGGTGTTAACGCAACTTGCTGGGAATACAAAATGGCTTCGTCAAGTGACTCAACAGTGGTGTTGCCCATTCGCGTGTATATTACGCAGAGCAACGGCAGTCGCGAAGCGTTTGCAACGGTGTGGGACAGCAAGCACGCCATGTACATCCGAAACAGGCTACGTCTGCTGGGAGATTTTTGTGGTACTCTGCCAAAGCACATTGCGCAGAACCAATATCTGTCTCTACCGCTGGTGCTTTCGTACGAAGAGACAGTGTTCGGTGTGATGAAGGAGTACTTCACGGTGGTGTGCGATGACGATTCGGACTACGCGCCGCACCACAACGCGAAGGACGCGTTCTGGAAGCGACGCGAAGACGACATACTCCGACAAGTGGAGGAAAGCGTGGCGCAACAGCTGGCCGAACGTGAGCGACGCAAGGAGCAGCAGCCGGACACGCGAAGAGGTCGCAAACGAATGCGCGAGGAGGTGGAGGAGCAAGATGAAGAACAAACCGGCCCCCTCCGCAAAATGGCGCGCACTCTGTGGCAGTGGATCGGCGACCGTCTGGGCTGGATGCGACGCGCAGAAGCAACCACCGCAGCAAGCACCGCCGCCAACGACGCACCGCACAACGCGCCGCACGACGCGCCAGCGCGCGAGGCAGATACAGCCTCACACACAGAGCTCAAGGAAGAAGGCGTGAGACAACGGCTGGCAAGTCAGGCTCGCGCAACCGCGCTGGTGGTGACAAGCACGGCGGCGCGCGAGGACGAGGGCGCACGAAGGGCGCGCCGGCGCGTGCGCCGCCCGGCGTGCGGCAACGAGAAGCGGCTGCGCGAGCGGCTGCTGGTGCTGCAGGACCTGCACGAGCGCGGCTACTTCGTGTCGTGCGGCGCCAAATTCGGCGCGGACTTTCTGGCGTACGCCGGCTCGCCGCAGATGTTCCACGCGGCGGCGGCGGTGGTGGTGGTGAGCGGCGAGTCGCGCGTGGCGGCCAGAGGCATTGTGGCGATGGGACGGCTGGGTGACGCCACGAAGAAGCGCGCGGCAATGGCGTTTGTGGACGATGGCGTGGTGCGCTACGTCGGCGTGCAGTGGGAGGAGACGTTGCCGTGAGCTTGCGCGCATCTGGCGCGCGCTGCCACGTGCGCGCGCGCGTTGAGAGCCGTTGAGCTTTGGCCACGCGCAAGCTGTGCAGTTACTGCAGTATCTATCTCGCACCGAAGGCGGCACCGCCGTAACGGTCGGCGCCGCGCCGAAACGGCAGCGCGCTGCGATGCGATCAGGGGGCCGTCGCGCGCGCGCGCGCGCGCGGCGGGTTGACGCGCGTAATAAAGCGGCTGTTGCGCTAAGTTGGTGCCGCGCGGGTGGTTTGGTCAGCTTGTGCTGCTGCTGTTCGCTCCCGCTGGAACGTTGGCTCACTGTTGTTGTGTTCGCGCGCACTTTTTTTTTGGTGACATGTCGTGGATGAGGAAGTTTGCGCCGCTGAATATTCGCAGGGATCGCTCTCACGATCCGGAATTTGACAAGGCCAAGACGCAACTCACTAACGTTGCCACCGCGTTGGAGGCGTGTGTGAGCGCGCTGGATACGTTGCAACGCGATTACGATCGTCTGTACTCGGGCGTGCGCAAGTTTGCAAACGATTTCTATTCTCTTTACCCGTCCAACGATGAGGTGCGTCGCATGGGGGAGTCCACCGTCAACAGCGCTGATCGTTTGCTAGAAGACGTTCAGAACCGAATCAACGCGCCGGAAAACACTACCATTCACATCATTGACCGCCAAATCAAGGCGTACCTACACGAGATTCGCAACTTGCAGAAGGAGTTCAAGAACGTTGCCAACCAAAGAGCTGATTACGAGGCCGAGAGGGACCGTCTTGAGCGCGCTGAGAGAAGGGGCGTGGACGAGGATAGACGCTCGTATCTGCACGAGCAGATGAAAACCAAGAAGACGCTGTACGAAGCCACGCTGCGTGGCATCACTCACCGCCTTGGCTCCACTTACAACAAGCACGCACAGGTATTTCAAGCGGCGTGGACTGCGTACGTTCTGCGCCTCGACGAGGGCAAGAGTCTGCTGGATAAGCATCTGCGTTCTCATCGCTCTCATGCGAAGCGCCTGGAGAAGGATGTTCTACGAATGCAGCTGGGACGGTTGGAATTCGCACTAGAAGAATAGGCGCTGTATTGTTTGTATGTACACTCCTGTCGCTTCAGCGTCACGCTCGTTTTTTGTATTGTTCAGCAAGCTCTTGAGTACCAACCACGTATCACTGTTCGTCAACTTATTCTTTTTTCCGTCTTGTGCATGCGGTTGGATGTAAATGTTCAGGTTGTGCTCTTAATGCGTTTCAACGTAGCCACCTAAATCACTTGTCGCACGTCATAGCCTAGACGTAGTTTGCATGCACCTTTTGCAATTCGGAATGGTCTCAGAGGGCTACAACCGCAGGGTTAGAGTTGCCAAGTTGCTATACAAACAAGTCGTACCGTTAAACCCATTACGGGGTAAGCTTTCATCACGACGACGAAGAAAGAGGCGAGCGCAAAGACGAAGCAGAAGGTACCAGTGGTGGTCTACCACCATTCCAGTGTGGTGAGAAGATGCTCAGCTCTCAGGGCTGCCCACCAGCAGACTCTTCGATGCGATTACACGTATTTGGAGATGCAGCGGGGGATCGTTCTGCTCTTGAAAAATCAAATTTAAATTCTTCGCGCCCAACTGCGCCATGACACGGCTTGCGCGCTGCGCCCGAAAGGCTGCATCCACCTTCGTCGCTTCCCCGTCATCGCTTCGATTACGCGCCCGTCGAGCTCAACCCTCTTCTTCTTCTTTTCGCGGTGCCCGCGGGCTGTCGTGCATCACTCGCAACGCCACAAAATGGATGCATACACCAGCCGCCAGCCTTCTCCCATCGACGAATGGCACTCAAACTTCAACAACCAAGTTTCCGCGCTTCGCGAGCTTCTGCCCTTGCGTTCGGTTGCCAACGGCGATGCCGCCCACGAGGAGGTGTCCACAGCCTTCGAGGCTGCGTGCAAATCGCTTGCAGATGTGGATCAAATGTTTGTTGCATTGAACCAGTACATCCAACAGGAGGAGGCGCAATTGGCGCAGCTCAACAAACTTCAAACCCATCTGCGGAGAGCCTCTGCTCAGATGCGCGCCATCGAAAAGCAAATGCCGCCGGAACTACAAGCTTCTCTGAAAGAAAATAATGCTGAAGAAGCGTCTGAATCCTCGTCTCAACCTCAGCCGAAACATGCGGTGCAAAGCACCATCGCTATTGGCGAGAAGGGCGGTCGCTCCAGTAAGAAAAGGACTGACAAGAGCTCTGTGCAGCGTAACAAACTACCGCCCGCAAACAGTCCTGTCAGGACAAGGTCGAAGACCACAAAACGACGCGTGGAAAAGTCGCGCGAAGAGCCCGTTTGTGATCCGCCGCAGATTCGCTATGTGACGCAGGAAGAACTCGACGACGCGCCGCAATATGTCAAGGGGCGTCTTTCTGTGGAAAAGATTAGCACGGTTGTTGACAAATTCAATGTGATTCTACGGAAGAAGTACACACTTCTGAGCAGACCGTTCCGCGAGCTCAGCTCGCAAGATATGTCAAAATATGAGGATCTTCGAGATGCGTTTTGTCCGGAGGTAAAGGGCAAAGATTTCCTCACCGACTCAGAAATCAAGGGTTTTGGCGAGTGTCGAATGGATGCTTCTGTGAAGTCTGCGGTTAACATTCTGAGACATGTGGGCGCCATGAAGGAGATTCGCGGGAAGAACAGAACTCGCATTTTCATCATCAACTAAACATATGCTCTAAGCTCAGTTGCATTGTAAATATCAACGGATCGGAACAGCTGATGATTGCAACTTCTTCAACCACTTCGTTAGAAGTGCTGACAACGCCTTTCTGTCCAAATGATAGAGCTCCGTCCACGTTCCATTTCAAGCCCTGCGAATGCACTTGTTGCACAGGCCGTCCGATGGGTATCAATCCGCAGATTGGTCCCTCAATCGATGGATTAACTGATATGTGATGTGTGCCTACTGGAAGCGCCGTTATGGCGTTTTTCTCGTCAAGCCAAGTCACCACTTTTCCCATTTCAGCTGTCGAAAAGAGCGTGTTCAGATTGCCAAGGGTCTGATCAAAGCGTCCGCCATGGCCTCCCATAACCAATATTGGCTTTGAGGATGGAGTGTCCACTGCTATGCGCATTGCCTTCTGGAAGTCATTATAATCTTGAGATTGGTCTCTTATTATCTTGGTGCCCTTTGATTGGTAGTACGCATGAATATGAGGTTGTAGTGAGTCTAAATCGCCCACAATGTGTGATGGAAGTGGCTCAGGAGAAGCGGCGTGCAGCAAATTTGCTGCTCCGTCCGCACATATAATGGGAGCATGGGTTGGCCAAACAGAAGAAAGCTGCTTGGGAAGTGACGGACCATTCAATAGGACAAGAGCAGCGATGGAGTCCGGGACAGTTAAGATCTCGTGCTGAAAACAGGTACTTGTTAGCAACTGCTGAATCGACTGCGCTGCGCAGTGTAACACGTACCAAGTTAGCCCTCTTACTTCGTATGCAACTTACCAATCGATGACGAAACACGCCAGTTTTGGACATCAGAAGGATTGATTTAAGCAAGTGGATACCGCTTGATCCTTCTGCGCAGTTTCCTTGTTGTGTGCTGTTTGTCACTTGCAGGTGTTTAAAGACTAATTCGTGATGCGTTGCGCAGGGAACAGGCTAGCAACCTATCCTTTTAGCGAAGGTAGGAAGAATTCACAAAGGTACCTTTCACAAATACCAGTACCGGTTGTCTTCAACCTTGGAACCCTCGAAAATCTTGTTTTAAATGAACCACCAAGCTGAGCTTCTCAACGAACTCCCCGTGAAACTGCAAAGAGCACAGATACAGTATGTACTTGGTCGTCTTTCGATTCGAGAGTCTCGAACCACCCTGCGACTTAGAAGAACCCTCCCTTCAGTGTCGTCTTCGTTGGATATCTCTATGCCGTGTGTTTGTCTGCGGGCGTTCGAAGGCGTAACCAAGCAGATGGCCGTTTTTGAGATGCTTTTCTATACATTTTCGTGTCTGCTCGGGCCGCGTACCCCGGTATAGGGAAAAGTTTTCCCGGATAACCCTTTACCCTTTTATGTGTGTGTGTTGCTTTCCGCGAGGCGTGCGTACAGAGAGCTAACGATGATACGCCTGCTGACGCGACCCCGCCTCTTCAGAGTCGACTGTCGCCTTCGTCATTTGTGCATCACCGATTCGAATAAGAAAATGGCATTGCTGCAGCTGCCTGCAGAGATCGTTCCGTAACTGATGGTATGAAGGTACTTTTTGTCACACGTCTCCCTCTTTTTCCACGCTCATCTCGTGCGTACCGTGTGCCCAACTGTACATCTCGCTATCCGCAGTGCCCTTCACGTACCGTTTGCCACCCCTCGTGTACGACTCCAACTCGCCATGTTCATCGTACGTGCCACGCACCTCAGGCACCTTTTGTAACAACTCGATAGCGGAACAGCTTTCGTTCCCCACCACGAAACATTCCACATGTCGATCTTTCACCCATTGGCGCGTCATGTCCGTGGGCGGCAAAGCAATCGCCGTGAAATTGTTTGCCACGCCGCGTTGTTTCAGTTCTCCTATCGCGCGAAATAGAGCAATGTGTTCCACTTCCTCTGTATTACTCATCGACTGAGCCAGGAAGATCAAATTCACAGCTACAATCAGCACCAAAAACGAAGTGCGTGTAGTTTTCGGTAATCGAGCAATCACTCTTCCCACACTAACCCGTAGTTTCTCCAAGCTGTCATCGTCACCCCTTAGTTCTCGTTTATGCATTCCTACTTGTTTCAAAAGCGCGTATATGATTCTCATATCG
>JASCIV010000938.1:0-10013 GCA_030374735.1 Gracilaria caudata
GTGGACGTGGATTTGATTTGATGAGAGGTGTACTGTATAACCGTTATACGGGTTTGCGAATTTGGTCGCGGATGGCTGGTTGATGGCGGACAGTGACGCCTTTATAGAGATTAATGAAGCGGCGATATACTTGTGCTTGCAGCGCGGATCCGCCATCCCGCGCGGATGCGCGGCCGTTGGGGCGCGCGATTGCAACCGACGCGCGATGCGGCGTGGCAGCGGCGGCAACCACGGCGCGAATTCGCGCACTGGCTCGAAGAGCAGGCGCGAGCACAAAGCCATAATAAATGGCGTGCGACGCGCACGTTGAGATTTGTGTTTTCCTGCGGCTTTTGTGCAGCACGTTTTGTCGGCGGCGGTTGCGCTGTTAGACATCAACTAAAAAAGGTGCCTTGTTTCCGCGCGCGCATTGGCGCAGCGTGTTGTCGTTCGCGCTCGACCAGATGCATCGCTGCGATGCAAATTCAGCGTCACGCGTGGCTCGAACATGCGCGTGCTCATTCTGCACGGCGTACAACTGGCTCACGTGGGTGGCGTGTACGTCGGTGTTGGCGTTTTCCCAAGTCATTGCCACGAGGTGGGCGGGATGATACGCTGGCGAGCAGATGGAACGTACGAAGGATGCAAATAACTTCGTAGAAAGCTAGAACGAAGGAAGACGGGAGCGAACCATACAGTGGCTGATGCTCAAAGCAGTGTTTATTCTTTAGTGAATACGATATCCATCGATTGCTAACCACTCGAGCCACGGTACAGAGGCGGAAACATCCATACCATTCATCGACGAAAAAGCACACACTCCAATCGCCCGTGCGCTACAAACAGGCGCACACGAGCAAGCAGTACCAATAGCGGAGTTTAGGAGGCAGCATCGCCACCAGGGCCGCCGCTTCCGGCGACAGCAGTGTTTGTGACAGAGCCAGAGATGGATCCGCTTCCCTTCACGGTTCCCACCGCACCGTTACCCACAGTAGCCGTCAAGATGCCATCACCGCCAGCAATGATGCCCTTGTTGAGCACCTGCTGCGAGTCACTCACACCATCTCCGCCAACACCTCCCTCCACGATGGCGCCGATCACGGAGGCGTCGCCGCCGTCGCCGCCGGGACCGCCAATGGACACGGACTCATCGATGATTTGCTGGATCGGAATGACGGGGATGCGACGCTGCGGAACTTGAACGACGCCGGTGCGCGCGACGGGCGCGGCGAACGCGGTGTAGAGGGCGGCGGCGAAGGCGAAAAGCACGATCTTCATGGCTGGTAACGATGTGAGAAGCGAGAAAGCACTGGAGAGAGTTGAGAGTGATGGGATGAGAGCTGTGGCGAGTCAAAAACTGCTAGGCTCGTGGCGAAGCGCGCTCGTTTATATAGTGGTGCGGGAGGCGCGAATTGGAGCACCCATGCGCGAAGCTTCCAGAATTGACAGCTGCAAAACGAGGACGCAGCGATCGCCATCTCGCAGCGAGCAAGCTGTGTAAGTTGCGGACGGAGATACCGCTTTTGATAGCTCGCAGTTTAAAAGGTTTAAACGGCAGGTGCGTCGCTCGCGAAACGCGCCAAACGCATGAAAGAAATGAAAGCCGCTCGTGCAACGGCTGTGCTGAGCAGCTGGGGAGTGGGTGTCGAGAGTTTGTGGTTTATACGGTACGGTGCGTTCCGCAAACGACGCAGTTTTTATAACGTCGGCGGCGGCGCTGTGGCTCGAAGTGGCGCTGCTTGCCGCAAGCAGCGCAGCGGCGGCCGCTGTAAACTCGCCGCCTGCGCTGCTCGCACTCGGAATCGGTGCGCGCGCATGCGGCGCCAAATTCAGCGCACACAACTCACAGCGCTCACACACATCACAACAGTGCCACCTGTAGAACGCAACACGCATCGCTTTCCCGTGTCCTTTCCCGAGGCTGTAAGCGCCACAGTTGTCACCCCACACTGTCATGAACCGTGTCGCAAACGAACGTGTGCGTGTATGCCACGTCAACGCGTCACACACGCGTACGCGAAGCTCTCACAATTCGCCTCACGACCCGCGGCGCGCAGGTGTCGCAAGCGCGCGCACTGCAATCGCGGACGGCCCGCGCCGCGCCACCTTCCCGCCGCGCCGCGCCCTTCCCCCCCCCTCCGCTCGCCGTCAGCAACTCTGCGCGCGCGGCCCGCAAGCGGCGCGCGTCGCGTCGCGCCATGACGCTCATAACGGAGCGCGCCCGCGCGCCGCCGCCGCCGCGTGCCGTGCGCCACACGCTGCTCCCATCGCCGCGCCGTCTGCCTCCGCCGCCGCAATGAGCCATCTCTCCACCTACCAAACCATCGCCCTGCCCGCGCCGCGCGCGCCCGTCGCGCCGCGCGTGCCGCGCGCGCTGCGCCTACTGCCGCTGGTGCTACTCGTCGCCGTCTCGTTCCGTCAGTTGCACCGCTCCGTCGCCACCGCGCCGTCCACTCCGACCCACGCGGCGTGGCGTGGCGACTGGTCGCGCGCCACGCTGCAGCGCTGGCGCTTCATGCCCGTGGCGCCGTTTTGCACCGACGTGCGCGCGTCGCAGCACTGCGTGGCGCGTCGCGACGCCACGCTGTGCGCGCTGTGCGAGGAAATACTCGGCGGCGCGCGCATGCCGTGCGCGCCGTTGCTCGCGTCGCGCGTGTGTGAACTGCCGCCGCAGCAGTTCTTCGCGCCCGCGTGCTCGCGCTGCGCGGCGGTGCGCAGCGAGCTGGAACCGCCGTTGGAGCCCAGCGCGGAGGAGGAAGAGGAGGAAGAGGAGGAGCAACGCGAGGAGGTTTTGTTGGCGAGCGAGGAACCGACGGTGAGTGAGACGCTGCGGTGGAGCTTTTTGTCGCTGTGTCAACGTCTCAAGGACACGGAGGCGTTTTGTCTGGAGGAGACGCTCGATCAACCGCTGTGTGAACCGTGCTCGTACTGCGCCATGTTGCGTCGCACCAATCGGTGTGTGCGCGCGCGTCCGCCCGTGGAGTGCGTCGAGTGCGGCATCGTCGACGCGTGACGCACTGAAAAAAACGGCCTCGCGCGCGGCTGCAACTTTTGTTGCTCGCCGCTGGCGCTGCCAACCGCGCGTCTCTTCCTGTTGGTCGCCATGTTGACGCCCCCGACGCCCGACTTTTGTATCTTCGCGCGCACGTGCACGCGCCACGGCGCGCGCGCGCGTAGTTAAAAACACACACATAAGGCAAATGCGTAACGCTTGTAGAGCCCTTTCCCAGCCGCAACAGCCGTCATCAAACACCATGTCGTCGTTCGCTCTCCTTGTGCTCTTCCTCGTCCTCTTCCTCGTCCTCTTCACCCTTCCCTCCGCGCACGCCACGCGCTCCGACATTCTCATTGTCGGTGCCGGTACCGCCGGATGTCCTCTCGCCGCGCGGCTCTGCGCCGCGCTTCCGCACAAACGCATCACGCTTCTCGAGCGCGCCGCCCCGCGTTCGCCCGACGCGCAGTTCATTGTGTCCGCGCCTCGAACGCTGTACTCCACATGGACCTCCGCCGAACTTCTCGAGCGCTTTGATTCGCTTCCGAATCCCGCGCTCAACCGCTCGCATCAGGTGCTCACGGGCGCCACCATGGGCGGTACCTCCACAGTGTCCGGCTTGCAATGGACCGTTCCGCTCAACGGATCCGTCGATCGTTGGCACATTTCTCAATTAAACTCCGCTTCGGCCGTGCCGTACTTTGAGCGCGCGTATGACACGCTGTCTGTGGGGCCCGCGGCCCAGCAATTGCGATACGCAGGTGACTACATTGCCGCCGCTCAACGAGCCGGTTTTGAGCGCTCGACGAGTCACTTGGACGGCATGTCGCGCTCCGTGTGGCGCAATCGTCTCACCCTTGATGACAATCAACGTCGTGTGGACGCCTGTTCCGCGTATCTGACGCCCGCGCTTTCCGGTGCGTGTAGGCATAATCTGCAACTCGTGCAAAACGTCACTGCCACTCGACTCAAGCTGCGTCGTCGTGGGCGTGTGCTTCGCGCGGTGGGTGTACACGCGTTGCAAACCATGCCCGACAACTCCACGCAAGCGCGCACATTCCTGAGTAGAGAGCAGCTCATACTGTCCGCGGGGCCTTATGGAAGTGCCAAGTTGCTGCAGTTGTCCGGAATTGGTCCGCGTGATGTGTTGCAACGCGCGAATGTGAGCGTGGAGTTGGAGTTGCCTGTGGGGGAAAACACGGTTTGTCGACCTTCTATCGGCATTTCCTCTGTGTATCATGGCGTGCCCAACGAACCGGTCAACAACTTTTCGCTCGTCAACGACCCGGAACAACGCGCGCGTTGGGAACGTGGTGAGAGCAGTGTGTTAGGTACGCCTGTGTCGGCTGCAAATGGACGTGTAGGCAAACACGGATACTTTGGTGCTTCGTTTGTGCCGTTCTGGCCGGATGTACCGGAGCTTTATTCGTATTGTCATACCAATGCAAAGGCACGTGGCTTCATGCACATTCGTGACGACGACCCGTTTTCAGCGCCGATTGTGCAGAACAACCTGCTGGGAAATGAAGAGGACTGGCACCATGTGCGACGTTGTCTTGCGTCGTTGGTGTCCATTCATGCACAGTTTCCGCAGCGCTTCAACATGAGCTTCTCGGAGCCGCGCCACGCGAACATCACCGATGAGTGGATTCGAGGCAAGTTGAATACGGGAGCACACTTTGTGGGCGCCTGTGCGGTGGGCGACGTGTTGGATGACCGTCTGCGTGTGAAGGGTGTGCAAGCACTTCGCGTGATTGATTCTTCCGTGATGAGAGAACTACCCGAGTCGGCCGGGCCTATGGCTTCGGTGGTGATGATTGCGGAGTACATGTCCGAGCTGATTGCGAACGAGTATCGAGAGCATGGCTGCTCCGCGCTTGACTGAATTTCCAGCTATGCTTTACCACAAACACTTCCAGCAACGCGTTTTCGTCTGGAAAGCCATTAAAAGCGAATGCCTTGTCGGCGTTCGCAACTGCATGTAGACGACGTCCGACAGCAAACTCAAAACCTTCAACACACACACAAAGTCGATCAACACTCTCCCAACAACAAACTAAATGCATCTGTGTACCATCTTGCTTTCATTCCTCGTGTTACTGGCCGTCGCGCCCGCGCAGCATGTCTACCATACCATCTGCCCCGAACGCTGTGAGCTAGGTCAAAACGCCTACACCAAGGCTACGCGTCTCTGTCAGTACCCGTATCTCAAAGATTTCTGTGTCGTGAGTTCGTGCACCGCAATCAATGCCAACAGCGGATTTCAATGCGCGTCTGTCTCTCCCAACACTCTGATCATCCGCACACATGACTTGGAGGCTGTGGAACTGGTGATGGCGTACGTGTGGGACAGAGTGGCTTCTGAACCCAATGAACGTCATCTCAACAGTCATATTCGCTATTTCTACGGCGTGGACATAGAGAACGACCGAACGGGCACGCGTGGAGAGACGCGATACGTGTTCGATCTTCATACGGCTTATACTACCGGCGTGCTCACTGAGCGTACCATCTTGGCGCACGCGGACTGGCACACGGATGTGAACTACGGCGCTGCTCGTTATCGCGTATATTACAGACGAAAGGATGACAAGACTGAACTGCCGACAAGCATTGATTTGGAGGTGCATCCTGGCACTCAGGAGCCCATCGAGGCCACGCTCCTGGCGAAATTGATCATCAAGGTGCAGTCTCTGTTCACAAGCGTTCGTGTTGAGCTTGTGTAGCAGCGAAAATCAAAACACGGTAAGAAAGCGTTGACGCGAGTGATAATAAAGATGCTGTGTTCTTTACAAATACGACGACGAGAGATACGTTTGGTCGGAAGATACAACCAAACGTATCCTCGTTCAGATTTTGAGCTAAACGCCGCACAAATGGGCCACAAGTGCCCCCGATGCCATGCTACCTACGCGTCCACGTCATGCCGTATCGCTCTTCCGTACGTGAACAACACGTCTCTTTCTGCGTTCAACTCGTTCCATGCGTTGATAGAACCGTATTGTGATTAAGAAAGATATGCAACCTTGCGTACCGTCCACATTCGTCAGCTCGTCCATATTATTCACAGCCCTGATAAATGTGAATGGTACACAAGTGGCATCTTTTTCATCCCAGCCTCACACAAGGCCCTCTCTTCACCTTTACAAGCTCATTCCCCACTTCATAAGCCATTCACAAAACGGAATCTGTGCCAACCGTTTTTAGCTCAACCACCAGACTGCTTCCCGCATGCCTACGAGACGTTTCCTAGTTTGAACCCACACCTGCATATAAAAAAGCGACACCTTCACTGCTTCCACTTTTAACAATCAGAGCGCGGAACAAACTGCCACTGAACCACGAAGATAGATCTCAAACAGTTGTCAACGTAGAAGAAATTGTTCTAAAACCAGTTTGGTTTGGAATTCAGGAATTTGAATTTTCAAAACATTTGTTTACGAGATTCCTATGAACGTTCACGTGTATTTACGAAGGTGCTGCTGTCCGCATTTGCTAACATTTCCGCATTCAATTCCCGTCTTTGCTCCGCATATGAATCCACGTCATTTGCTCTCCTTCATAACAGTTTCGTGTGAGGCAACGAGAGACTCTTGGCAACTCTTCGTTCAAAACTTAAAAGACTCGATGACCGTCCTTCCATCCGATCCTTCAAAACCATAACTCACGTGATCACGTGCAAACGGAAATCATACAATGCAGCTAAAGATAACAAATTTTACGCCCTTCTTTCCTAGTTACATTGAAACAGAACAAACGAGTTGGATCTGATTACCCACACACTTGCCAATGTCATCCTAAAAAGCGAGCGAAATCTTATTTGCCCTATCCTTCTCCGCGGCTAACTGCCCAACGCAAACTCATCAATGGAATCATGGCACAAGAATGTGATTGATGGCTACCTAAACGAGTGGAATCTCGTCCCGGACGAGCGACATGGTTGTCGCCCATGGTGGAACGTTCCTTTAACCGATACGTATTTCAGACATAATCTCGTCCACCATCTGGGTGGCGCAGGATTTCTGGATGAGATGACCACGCTAGTTACCAGACCTTTTTGGATTGCCAAGCGTGTTAAAAAGGATTCCTTCGCTTTGTATGCCAATGATATCATATTTGCAATTGAACAGTTGAATAAGTTCAAAAACGCACAGTCGAGAGAGGGAATCAAAGCCAAAGAACTGCTCATCATTAAAAATGCGTTATGTCTGTCGCATAGTTTTATATTTGAAGATGAGGCTGAGATTTGGTTCCAACTTTATTGCAGATTGAAGGAAGCGGCAAAGCAATACGAAGCTCTCAACTGTTATCTTGATTACATTAAGCAAAACGCGCCAAGACCCTTTCTGTGCATGGAAGAACCAATTTTACTGCAAGCGAGCTCAGGTGTTGATATGCTCACCATATATGATTCTCCGGTATCGTGCATTTCAATTTCTGAGGACGGAAAAGTCTTGCTTTCGGGCTGTGAAAGTGGGTTGCTTTCAAAAGGCTCCATTCAAGACGTGTTCGATATAAGCACGCAGTGGACTGCCCGTCAGTCATATGTGAGCTGTGTTGCACTTAGTGAGGACGGTAAACTTGGCGTCTCTGGAGCCAACGATGGATCTGTATTGATCATTGAAACTAAGAGATACAAGAATCTCGCGGAGATAGAAAACGCCCATTTGGCCGCTGTAAGCGATGTCTCTTTCTGCAAAATTGATCCCAATAAAGTTCTTTCGTGCGGGAAGGATGGAGTCATTTGTTATTGGAATGTTCGCTCCGGTGAGAATATATGGAGAGTGAAAGAGGCTCATGATGGAAAGGTAGTGACAGGAATATGTACAATGGATGAAGGACTTTTGGTCTCAAGTGGAGATGATGGTCAAATACGATTTTGGGACACGAAGGGGTCCGAGGAGAAGGAACACCGCATTGACTGTGGAACTAGCGTTTTAAAGTTAGCTTCAAGTAAGAACGGTCGATTTCTAGCGGCTGGTCTCTATGACGGAACTGTGAGAATCTGGACAATGAATGAGCAGGGTAGAATATCGGAATGCTTCCATATAACAAGTGGTGATATCTCCTCATTGTTTCTGAGCCCAACTGGAGAGTTTTTAGCCATTGGAACGAAGACAGGGTCGTCGTTTGTGTATAACTTGAAAGCGAGGAAATGCATTGGCAAAGTGGAGAGAAACCTTGGCTCCGTGACGTGCATAAGCTTAATTCGTGTGAACGATGAAGACTTGTGCGTTTGGGCGTGTGAAAGAACTGGTGTTCGTGTACACGAGATCAATCGATACGAAGCCAAAGACAATACAGGAAGCGCAAGAGCGGTCTGCACCTCCTCTGACGAAAATGAGATAGTGGTAGCGCACGAGGATGGCATGATTGAACTCATTGACCTTTCATCGAGAACAACCCGAAAATCAATATCTACAATGCGCCGTTTGAACGTTGTGCAAACGTTCATCGATGGAAATAGACTCGCTTACGGATGTGAAGATGGGTTCGTTGGAATCTGGGATTTGGTGAACGACAAGATGACCCAAGAATGGAAAGTACATGAAGGAATGGTGCTAAGCCTTGCAATGAGTGAGGATGGAAAGCATATGGGATCGTCAGGAAAGGATGGCACAATACGAGTCTGGCGCTTGGAATATCTTGAATGTAGCCCACTTCTTATAGAAACTCCGCAATCAGACCCGCTATACAGTGTCTTCTTCGGTGAGGAATCCACTTGTAACATGGTCACAGTGAGCAATCGAGAAGCTTCTCTGTGGAACAATTACCGAGTGGTGAAAACTTCCGATCTTGATGTACTCATGTACTTCGCGGGGAGGTATGAGGCCTTTCAGGAACTTGGCAGAGAACTTTCTGTGCATAAGAGAATGATGGTAACTCTTGGAAACCGGCTCTATGTACTCGGTATCGACGGCATCATGTCGAGGGTTGGCGGTTTTGAAGTGGATATCTTGCCAAGTTGTTGGGCGTTCTCGACGTTGAGGAACTCGGTATGCGTAGTCGGATATGATGGAATTGTTCGGTTTGGTGCGCTTTTTGCGGAGGAGCGGTGTAGCGAATGAAATATTCTCAGTCTGTCCGATTTTAAGCCTTTAAGCCTAACCTCTTGACCAGATTTGATTGAGCCGATGTCTGTGCTTGCTTACAAAAAGGTGGTTGGCACAAATGCTTTCCATAGGTCGTGAACGTTTGTGATCTTTTACGTTTTAAATATGCTGAGAAATGTGGGGGTTAAGGTAAAAGTCAGCGATACTGAATTATCCAAGATTCAAAGGGTTGTTTGAGGGTGTGTTGTTGAGGAGCACAATCTGAAGTCAAAAGCAATTAACCTTCCTCAAATTGGGTTCTTCTGCACTTTTGAAGGCCAATCTTTAACTCTGTTGATAGCTACGCAGTGTAGCTACTGCGTGGGTTACGAATTCAGCATTGAATCGAGTAGATTGAGAATGCGTTTTTGCCATATCAGTTCTGAGTCAGAACTGCGTAGGTGGCTATATTTGAATTTCAAACAGAGCACAAGTACAGCCTGTGGAAAGATGAATCTTGGAGACTGCCCGAATGAGACAGAATAAAAGCCCGGACACAGCAGCAGTCTGCTTGTGTCCGGAGGCATGCTCGGGAGAGTCTCCTGAGTCTTTTGTGCCTGTTCCTTTTGCCTTGCCCCTCTGCGAGCGAGCGACCAGCGCGATACTGCGTATCTTCTCCCCTGTCCTGATCATCAAACTCCAATCTTAATGGAAACTCATGCGTTTTTTTTTAATACACAGTTCGAGACAGTGATATGGAGATCGTCCCGCGTATCCTTCACTTTCTCTTACATTGTCGCAAAGCCCGTACTAGCCGAAGCTGAATCTAAAGTTCAACTCTTGTGAGGCCCTACCAAAAAAAGAGCCATTTGCCATTTTTGTGCACTAAGTGTTATTATGTTAGATATAGTACTTCATCCTAGACATGTATACCCATATACGATCGACCCTTTCAGGTTGACGCAGAAATAGTAGAAGTAGTGTACAGACCATAAACGCTAGCGGAAGCC
>JASCIV010000123.1:0-42954 GCA_030374735.1 Gracilaria caudata
AGTTCGTGACCGTCAGCGTCAATGACTGACTTGGAGTCTTCCTTTAACTTGTACCCCATCTTAAATCCATCATCGTAGTGTATCCAGAAGGACGGCTGCGACGAATGCTTTCCAATAAACTGAGCGACGCATGGCTCACAATCGAACTCCTCGCCAGGATGATGAACTGTCCCGCAGTACCAACCTTCGTCCCACTCCAATGCGGCTCTAACTAAGACGCTGTGCTGGGAAAAGGGTGGACCAACCGAACCGTCACACCAAATGTCGCAATCTCCTTCTGGGAGCTGCGAAAGAAGGGCAGATGTCGCCTTTCTCTGTATTTCAGGGGGGTCACTCTTCGCACAAGAAGCGTACTGAAAGCTTATATTGTCCAAACTCAGGATTCCGGTCTCGGTAGGGTGAGGAGCTCTCGGGAGTTGTAAGATTCCTTTTCTGGCCAGGCAGGCCTCTGCTACTCTGCGCAAATTTGGACGGTTCAGATGAAGGGTCAAAGGCGTTCTTTTCATGCACGTCGATGGATGAAGGCGGATGGGTCTGGGCCAGAGTTGTAAACGTGACAGGCACGGATGAAGATCAACAGCACATCCGGTGCTTAAACGGGACAGAAAAGGCGGTGTACCGTCTGCCGGCAGTGATTGTGGATTTTGACGAGCAGGAAGAAATCTTGCCGCATTACGTGAACTTTGGTGTGTCCTGGACGTAGGGACGGTTGGACGAGTTTCCACAGGATCTAGTGGTGAATTGGAGAGAGAATACGACGGCACCCGCAAACGAGACGGCGTTCCGCGTACATGAAGTGAAGGCACTGAATGACAGTGGTTTGGATTGCTACTTTGCAGATAGTGTTATGACGTGGGACTCCATGTTTCTCCAAGGGAGAGCGATCACGCACTGGCGTGGCTGGTGTGAAAGGACGCAGGACGAGAAGTGGATGGCGCTGTACGTTATCAAAATTGGCATGGACATGCTTCCGATGTTGAACAGCACGCCGGCCCAAAAGGGCAAAATGGAACGCAGAAACGCAACCACGGTGGTGAAGGTCTCCTACCGAGGAAGTCTGGGCTTCGATGACAAGGTGACGATGGGCGCCAACTAGCTGGCCAACTACATACCGGACTGGTTTACAACCGGAAGGACGTCGGATATAGCGAGGGTTGTGGCTTATACGATGGTGAGAAACGTGAGCGTGGTGGTGCCGTCGGCGAGAATGCTAGCGCGGACGGAGGTGGAGCTGAGGGCTTTGGTGATCGGCAGCGCGGAGGTGGCGCTGGTGGTGGCGTTGACGGTGGCGCTGGCGGGCGCATGGCGTTGGCGATGGCGCGCCGTGCAGCGGCCCAGCACGGTGGGCGGCCTCGCGCAGTGCTGGGCGCGTGCCGCCGGTGCGCGCCGCGTGCACCTCACGCTGCGCCGCGACGAGCTCGGCGCGCGCCATTTCCTTCCCGACTTCAGTCGCTCTGCCTAGAACGGTCTGAGAACGTGTTGCACGTGGTACGTTGTCACAGTCGTACAGGTGTATGAAGGTGCAATTTCGAATTGCAATTATTTTTTGAAACAAACAATAACTTTGAGAACGACACATAGTTTGACGGATTGTAGTCAAACTTTGTTCATTTGCAAATCAAGTCTTTCCACGAAGCAATCGTGGCGACGGATGCGAGCCATGACTCAGGTGAAGGAGTCGAGCCCCTTCACCTGTAGTCGCTCTCCGGTCGGCATTTTCGAGAGCGTTCCTTGAACGACATCACAGTTCTATCACACTGCACTTTTAAAAACGAAGCAAAATGGATTCAGAACCAATTTTGGGCAAACAACTCTCTCCATCCGCTGTGATCCTGCTTCCGCTTCCGGCCACTGGAACATCATGACATGTTGTTTTGTCTGTCTTCACGGGCACATCACCTTGGTTTGGCCCTACACACAAGCACAGCGATGTGCAGCACGGTGTCCAACACGCAAATCAATTAACATCCATAATTGACATTTGCTCACATACTGTAGAATCTACAGTGTAGATACAGAGAGGGATCTGTGGGATCTGAGATCACACGGGGGTGTGTGAGAAGTGCCACGCGTCCGTTGGCTGCGCTGTTCATGTACAAAGGTACCGGATCGCGCACCACCAAGGCATTCCCTTCAAGGGAAGTGCATTGCTCGTGCAAGTGGAGGTTGATACGGTTGGCGAGGGTGATCACGGGCATGATGCCGTTCGCCACGACGAAGCGTCTCTTTGCATGTCGTTGACGCGTTCGCGTTCAGCCGCCAGTCTTCGTGCCGCCGCTTCCACCGCTTGCGCACAAACCATTCGTTCTGGCAGCAACAAACCTGCGGCTCGCGCACGTTCCCGCTCGCGTCCTGACGCCTTCTTCCACCTCATCAGTACTTCCCGTGCACCGGCTCTGTTCTCGGGCCAACAGAAAGGGCTCAAACCCCTTCCGCTTCCACCGTCCAAGCTGCGTGTCTAGTCCTGTCCACGTCGACAATGTCCGTCTCACTGCGGCTATCCCCTTGGAAATAACAACTTTGCCTGCTCAGGTGCAACCTCCGTGCCACGCCTGCCACTGTTGCAACGCAAATGTCGAACGATACACTCGATCTCAATCTCCGTTGCATTCCCTTCCAAAACTCGGACTAACTTCACCCGCGGATCATGCACTATAAAAGCGCCACCGCACGACCAGCTACTCCTTGCGGTATGGGGGATCAGTGAGCTCGGCCACCCAGCCTCATTCTCGCGCATCTTCTTTGCAACTTGCCTTCATACTCTCTTCGATTCATCTGTATCATGAATACTGCCATTACTCTTTCCAACATGCTTTGTAACAATACTCCCCGTCCGCCCACCGAGAACAAGCAGTTCAAACAGGGCAAATATGTGTACGCCTTTGGAAATGGCAAGGCAGAGGGAAACGCGGGAATGAGGGCCTTACTGGGTGGCAAGGGGGCCGGTCTTGCCGAGATGTCTGCGCTCGGCTTGCCGGTGCCCCCGGGCTTCACCATCACCACCGAGGTGTGTACCTTGTTCAGTAAACAAGGTGGACAATATCCCCCCGGACTGGAGGCCGATGTGGCAAAATCTCTGGCCACTGTGGAAAAGCTTACTGGCGCTCGTTTTGGAAATGCGCATCGTCCGCTGTTGGTTTCCGTGCGTTCTGGTGCTCGTGCTTCGATGCCTGGAATGATGGATACCGTGCTCAATCTTGGTTTGAATGATCATACTGTGAGGGGACTGGCAACTCAATCTGGTGACCCGCGCTTTGCTTATGATAGTTACCGCCGTTTCATTCAGATGTTTGGGGATGTGGTTATGGGAGTAGATCATCATCACTTTGAACATATCCTGGACCAGCATAAGAAGGTTTGTGGACTTTCGTTAGATACGGAATTGACCGCTCATGATTGGCAAGATGTTATCTGTGAGTACAAGCTCAAGATTCATGAACAGACTGCTAAGGACTTTCCTCAAGATCCTCGTGTGCAACTGTGGGATGCTATCGCCGCCGTTTTCCGCTCTTGGTCCAATGCACGAGCTGTGACGTATAGAAGGCTACATAACATTTCGCACGACTGGGGTACCGCCGTCAGTGTGCAGGCTATGGTGTTTGGAAACATGGGTGATGACTCCGCAACGGGCGTTGCTTTCACGCGTGATCCTGCTACGGGTGAGAATGCTTTGTATGGTGAGTATCTTGTCAATGCTCAAGGGGAAGATGTCGTGGCTGGAATTCGCACACCGCAACAGCTGACTGTTGCTGGTAAGTTAGCACATCATTCAAAGTTGCCTGCTATGGAAGAGGTCATGCCTGAGGTTTTCCAGGAGCTGAATGCGGTGCGCCACAACCTGGAGAAGCACTATGGGGACATGCAGGACATCGAGTTTACTGTTCAGCGCGGTAAGTTGTACATGCTGCAAACACGAGTTGGAAAACGTACTGCGAGTGCTGCGTTGAAGATTGCGTGCGACATGGTAGATGAGGGAGTTATCAACGAAGATCAGGCTATTATGAGAGTTGACCCGGGGTCTCTCAACCAACTGCTGCATCCAACTTTGGACCCGAAGGCAGAGCGTCAAATCATCGCCCGTGGGTTGCCTGCTTCGCCTGGAGCAGCGTCAGGTCATATCGTTTTCAGCGCCGATGAAGCCGAGCGCATCGCGCATTCTGGCGGGAAGGCCATACTGTGCCGTGCGGAAACCTCCCCTGAGGACATTCACGGTATGCATGCCGCAGTCGGAATTGTCACCTCGCGTGGCGGTATGACGAGTCACGCTGCTGTTGTCGCTCGAGGAATGGGTCGACCATGCGTGGCAGGGGCGTCTGAGATCAGCATCGACTATAAGGAAAACACAATGAATGTTCGTGGATTGTTGCTGAAGGAAGGTGATCTGGTAACGCTTGACGGAGGAAGCGGAGAGTTGATGTCTGGGTATGTCCCGACCATTGAGCCAGAACTATCAGGAGACTTTTCAAGGTTAATGGGATGGGCGGACGCGAGACGCAAGCTCGGTGTACTTGTCAACGCTGACACACCAGATGACTGTCGAAAGGCATTGGAGTTTGGTGCTGAAGGGATTGGACTCTGTCGCACGGAGCACATGTTCTTTGAAGCTGGAAGAATTGTTGCGGTGCGTGAGATGATATTGGCGAACAATGAGGAAGGCAGGAGAAAGGCACTGACGAAGGTTCTGCCCATGCAGCGTCAAGACTTTGCTGAGATCTTCCGTATCATGCATGGACTTCCTGTGACGATTCGACTTCTTGACCCACCGCTGCACGAGTTTCTGCCACATGGCGAAGCGGAAATGCATGAAGTTGCTGAAGCCGCTGGTGTGAGTGTCGAGTTTGTGCGAGAGCGTGTGATTAAGGTGCGTGAAGTGAACCCGATGCTGGGACATCGCGGATGTCGATTGGGCATAACCTATCCAGAGGTCTATGAGATGCAGACTCGTGCTATCCTTGAGGCAGCTGCTATTGTGGCGAAGGAAACGGATGTCAGTGTGAAACTGGAGATTATGATCCCATTTGTTGCCGTGGAGTCAGAATTGCGCATTGTCAAAGAGCACATAGACATGATTGCCAAGGAAGTGCTGGTGGGTGAAGAGGGGAAGGTGCACTACGTGGTCGGAACAATGATCGAACTACCTCGGGCTGCTTTGAACGCAGGGAAGATTGCCAAGCATGCGCACTTTTTCAGCTTTGGGACCAACGATTTGACGCAGACAACATTCGGTCTATCGCGTGATGATGCTGGGAGTTTTCTACCGACTTACGAGAACCGAGGAATAGTTGAAGGTGATCCTTTCGTGCATCTTGATGTCGAGGGTGTCGGTGAATTGATGCGTATTGCTGTGGAGCGCGGAAGGAAAACGAGGCCGGAGCTGGAATTGTGCTTATGTGGCGAACATGGAGGCGACGCGGCATCTGTTAAGTTCTGCCATGAAATTGGGCTGGATTGCGTATCTTGCTCGCCGTATCGCGTTCCTATCGCAAGATTGTCGGCAGCCCAGGCTGCACTCAGCCTCAGTTCGTAATCACACAGCCGGGGTGGTTGGTGGTTGTAATTACTAGTCAGAGATGTATGTTGAACTTGTGCTCATGTTGATGAATCATGCATATAAAAAAAGTTTGCTTCTACATAAGGTCATGTTTATTGATTCTCTTTAAGCGTTGACTAGCGCAAACTGCAGGAAGACGGTAGCCTGAACTTCCAGTTCGCCAGTGGCAATCGGTACCGAGTCTGCTGCTACTTCGAAGGCAGCGAATGATTGACGGGTTTGTGGCGCGGGAATCGCCTGTTCGCTGATAGCTATCAAGTTCCCAACCGCAACTCCAGCCGCTTCCGCAAATACTCCAGCTCGACTTGTAGCGTCTGCAACAGCTAAAGCGCGGGCACGGTTGCGAAGTTCTGTGTCATTACCAATGCTGAAGCTCACACCAGAAATCGTGTTGCTACCGGCTGTAACAAGTGCGTCAAGAATCGTCCCCAAGTTGTCCAAATCACGAACAACCACTCGAACATTGTTTGTCACTTGGTAGCCGGTTATGCCCTGATCTTCACCGTCTGGACCACGTTGGAATTGCGGGTTCACATCAAAGAAGGTTGTCTGAACATCTCTGCTTTCGATTCCTTGCTCTGTGAGCACAGCCAATACTTGTTCGAACTGCTGGTTGTTGGCGGTTAGCGCTGCCTGTGCCGTAACCGCTGTGGTAACCACTCCCGTGGAGACTGTGGCCATATCCGGAGGTGCGGACACAGATCCCTCACCAGACACACTGATTGTGCGGGGTACGACTTGAGCACTTGACTGACTAGCGACCGAGGCAAGCAACATTAAGGCAGACGCGAAGAAGATGTTTTTCATGGTGAAAGCCATTTTTGAGGGATGAACGCAACTTTGTGGTAGACACTATTGAAAAGGTCGGAGGAATGTGGGGATTCGGCGTTCGGCGTTCGGCGTTCACCTCCGTTCAGTCCTTAAGTACAATATGAGCAGCCCTTCTGGCAGCTGAAGCGAGCTAGGCTATGGCCTTGGAAACCGTTCAGTTGATGTTTTCACCTGGGCGAATCCCAAACCCTAACACACAAGCACTTTCCCATTCCCATCAGTGGAATACGAAACGAAAAACGTGGAGATGCAAGTCAACAATGTCCCATCCGTTAACGGTTTTGGCTGAGTTCCGTTTGCCCACAATTCAGCCTTTTACAATCGAGATGTGGATGCTGCCCTTGCTGGTTCATGAATCATGAACCGTTGCCTTGGCATGGGAATGACATCCCGTCCGTCTTGCTTACAGATGGTCTCGTAACGACTACAAGCTCCATGGCCCAAAACGCGCGCAAAGACCAACTCCAATCGAGTCTGTGATGGCAAGCGCGGGCAAAAACAAATGTTGCTGTTTTGGAACGAAGCAAGGAAAGGCAGGAAGGCGTTTCCGCACAACAGATCGAATTGGATAGATACAGGTTTGACATGCTCATTCTTCCTTGCTCACGCGCGACTGCGTGATTTCTCATTTCTTTTCCCGCACTCGAGTCGGAAACAATTTAAGCGTCGCTCCCCCATTATTTTGTATCCTATTTGTCCCACACATAAACCCTCTTACCTTCAACCCCTCCGTTTTCTAGTAGCATCATGATGATCATCCCTAGCTAGCATGACACCGTTCATGCCAGCCGTAAAGCAGTGGACCATGCAGTGTAGCTATGATGATCTGAAAGGTATCAGTTATATGAAACATTGGTTCCGTTTCCTTCAGGAACTGGAGTCACCAGAGTACCAGAGAATCATTCGTGAAGTGTTCCACATTATTTGCTCCTCTTGGATAAGTAGAGCAAGACGTTCATGAATGAAGACGTTGTATCAAATGGAACTGGGTTCTGTGTCATTTTTGGCTAGTATCCATTGTTGTTGCCCTCCTGTGCAGCGCCGCATCAGGGTCCCCCTTTGCTTTTGAGACCACGCGGAGAAGAACAGTTTCCTCGCTGTACCTACCATGTACTCTCTAAATTGGAGTACAGAGACTCTAATACAGCACAGTACCACAGAGAGGAAACCTACTGTCTGCGTGGGAGTGGGTACATCATGTCCATGATGGACTGTTCGGGACTGCGAGGTGCCATGCTCATGAGATATGGACGAATTACGCAGATGACACGGGTAAACAGAAAACATCGCACAGCTGCTTGAAGCGAGCTTTTGTATGGAAGGCGCTCAAGCGCATGCTCGCTCGATTCAAGGCGATCGTCATCCATGATGATGGCCCACGGTGAGCGTAGACTGCACAGCTCTATCGCCCGCCGCGAGCGGTCGGCGTTGGCATAGCGCTGCTCATCATGCGCCACATCATTTTCGATTTCGTGTTCATCACTTCGCTGGCTCAAAGCAGCAGCTGTTTGCCTTTCCGAAGCACCATAAGTTGTCACTTAATCCGGCACCACCAGTCGTTGTTCAAACTCACAGTTGTCGTACGCTACCGTGCAAAAGCCGCAGTGCGCAGTACACTATGTGTGCAACGGCACGGCCATCGCACCTACTCCGAAGTTCGGAGTCCGAACGGGACCATGGAGCATGAGGGTCGAGAGCAAACGCCGACCAACTTCGTCAGCAAGCTCGACGTAATGCATTCTAGGCAAATCAACCGCATTACGGGTCTTAATCTTTTTACGTGGTCGCTGAGCGTCACGGACATGATTGTGAGCACCATCTTATTCAAAACCGTCTTCTTAGAGACCAAAACGCTTGCTCTTTCTGATGGTCGTCGTGTGAAAATTAGGGCTATCGATCACATCTTGAGTATAGGCATATTTGAACTGGTCTTGACCATTCTATGCTTCATTCTGATCGTCATGCTTGCCATTCTCTACACACAGCGCGTTATCCGTAACAAACGCTCACCGTTTGTCCAAGAGCAAGTTTGGGTCATAATGCTGCTCATAGCATCCGCATGTTATATGAATCCGTTCGTCCCTCTTTGGCTCCTGCATGACGCCTACATCGTTAAGGCTGATGTGCTTAACATGGAGGACACACCGCATGCATGGTTCAACAAAAAATGGCTCTTCCCTGTTTTGTATATAGCGTGGTGTCTTCGAAGTTTCGGCTTCAACCTGACCTCCATCTTCTTCCTTTGGGCCACCGCTCATACATACGGCTTACTTGAGCGCCCAACCACAAGGCACGAGCGCATGAAATTCTACGTTCCTAAGATAATCCTCATCTCTTTTTATCAGATCGTCCGGTTTGTCTGCTACTCCCCAGGAAGAATGGCATTATCACACTTCCCTTTCGCCAGTCTTGTTGCCATGTGTGTTCACTTCTCAACCCTTCGACAGTGGCATTATGGTTCAGTCACTATCATCGTCGTATTAACTGCATTTGAGGTATTCTTCATCGTCGCAATAGCGCGTCAGGTGCGTGTTACGTGGAAACGGCTTGCTGGTATGGACTACCTCCGATATTGCTCCAAGCAGATCGGATTCCGCTTCTTTGTTGCGCACAACCTTATGTATTACTCTATCATGACCATTTCCGAAATCCTCAACCCGTTGTTAGTTCCAAGATACTTGCAAATGAAGTAAGTTCTGGTTTAGCTCTTTTCGGCTGCATATGTTCCCTAGTTTTTACGGGAAGGCGTTCGTTCACCTCATGCTACTGGCAAACCTGACAATCACCGCATTCGTAAACCTACCCCCGGACTCGATTGGCTTACGCGGATGGTTCCGTGGTTCTAACGATGAGGAAATGGTACAACAGGTCATTGAAGCTAAGCCCCTTAGACTTGAACCGTACGAGCTGCCTTCGCAATTTAACAATATGGAAACACAAGTTCACGCCAACTTGGTTGTCTTCGAAACCCATGTGTCGTTGTTCAACTTTGCATGGAGCGTATACGAGTGGAACACGAAGAAGCATGGTCGGACAAAAACTACTCGGAGCAGGTTTCGCTTCAAAATCGATCACCATATCAAGAATGACCGCACAGACACCAACTTGATCATGGTTAGTGGAGGCGATAGAATCATATTAGCGTTCCGAGGAACTAGTTCCACAGAAAACATACGAACCGACATTCAAATGGTCACTCGGTCGCTGTCAGAAAAGCTCCCAACATTCCCGCCCGCTACGCACAATCCAAACGACTGGCGACACGCTCGTGTTCTCAAGGGCTTCATCGATGCGTACTCAACGGTGAGCAAGGAGGTGGTGACCTCGGTCAAGGAATTGCTGGAGGATGAACAGCGTCCGGTTTTAATCACTGGACACAGCCTTGGCGCGGCACTAGCCACTCTGTGCAGCTTGGATCTTCGAGTGAGTTTGGGGCTTCCGCCGTCGCAGATCATCGTATCAACGTTTGGATCGCCACGATTTGACAATGCGTCGTTCCGTGCATTGTACGATGGGCTGGTTCCGATTCACTGGCGATTTGCCATAGAGAACGATATCGTGACCAAACTGCCTAAGATGGGGTACAGCCATGTCGGGAAGCAAGTGTTGATTGATGCTCGCGGTAACATTTTCCTTGATCCGAACTCACTGGAGATGTTGCTCTGGTCGGGTGGAGTGGCGAGTATCGCGTACCACAAGAAACCGGCTTATTTGCTAGGAATGCGGGCGTTTTGCCGAAAGTACCTCAGGGGCAGTTTTGAACCGGAGTTCTGGGACTTTGCAGTCGATGAAACGGATTTGCGGCTGTGGGAAGATAGGACATATATAAAGCTGGCTGTGCAACAACTAGAGGCGATGGAGGATCGCGAAGTGAGTAGTTGGCAGTCGTTTGGAACTGCGGGAATAAGCCCCCACATCCGTGGGGATGCCATTACGGAGACTATCACCCCAACGTCTGTCAGAACGCCGAGTTCCTTTTTCACGAGTTCTCTTACCTGAAAACATTTTGTCATGAGTTCTGTTGGCTACAACAAGAGGTTATAAAGCGTGTGCGATAGGGTAGTGTTTTATCTTAAGCCTTGAGCCGTAAAACGAAACTGATTAGATCCTGAGAGAGGAGCATTCTTTCTCCTATACCAGGGGTCTCTAGAGGTTGAATGAGGAGGGATAAGGAAGGAAGAAGGCGATAAGCGTCGCCAGCGAAACGCTCGCGTTCGAATACACCTAAGGAATAACCCAATACTTTCTTGTTGTTGCCCAGTGCGTGTAGCGCAGCTATTGATTTGCAGTGCGGCTGTGTTAGCCCCCGCGTGGCGTGTAATTGACATCTGCGCCTCATAAATAAGAGAGTTGATAGATGAGTCGTTGATTGCGCAAATTAGGCGGATGGATGAGAACGGTAGACTGATGACTGAAGCGCAACGCACAGATGCACGCTTCCATTCGTACAACGGTACTGCAGGTTATGAAGTATAGTGTTGGCGTGAACAAGTTGAAACAAATTGTGGAAATGTGTTTTCATTTACAGGAACTTATGATTAAGTCGAGGTTCTCTATGATGTAACAGAGAAAGAGTAGTTGAACTACATGTTCGGTGTAGAATGGGTGTTAAGGCTGTGCAAAGCGGATTCACATGACCACACTGTCTCTACCTCATGACAAGAACTCCGAGAAGTACAATCTTGGAAATCCAAACACCACAGTTCGGTTTCAAAAAAATGACGACCGCACTCGGCAAACGAGAAAAAGAAAAACTAGGCATCAGCATGGGCTGAAGTGTCGGAGACATGATTGATACTTGTTATGAGAAGCAGTAATAGGGGTACGTTGAGATCAGCAGCGACTTGCACAGTACAAGAAGAGGGCTCAGCCCATTTGACAAGTTGCTCAACCTTTGCCAGAACACGACCACTTTCAGACTCGGTAAGCTCGTAATCCAAAGCCCCACACACCTCAATAAATGGCTTGCCATAAAATCCATCACCGTTAAAGACCTGAATGAAGTTGAACAAATGACCTCTTTGACGAGTAGAGACTACAATATTTTGGGTGCGAGCGTCACGTATTCTGATTGTGTTATCGGAATGACTGAATATGGCCCGATACACCTCCTCACCGTTCTTGTCCATCACCTTGAAACCGTCGTGACATCGAAGAATTCGGTACAATTCGTGCTCTTCATCAGTCTGTTCAACATGGAAGATCTCTTTTGCATGGGTGTGTTTGTTGTGCTTCATGTGAAACTGGGTGGGATGACTGAAGACAAACTGGGCAGGGGCTTGATGCTTGTGGTGATGATGATGAGGAACATGCAAATGAGGAAGGGCATGGCGCAAGCTATGGCCCAACATGTTGAAGACGTAGGTAACACAGGAGATACGGTGGAGATCTAGAAGCGGATGTGGACGCGGACGCGGACGGGCAGGACGGAGTGTGAGACATGTTGGGGAGGAAATGGGGCTGCGTTCCTTTTATGGGCGAGTCGGCAGTGGAGAGATGAAACGGTAGGAAAGAAATGTTGTGCGAGCTTGCGTGAGAGGAAGCAGAAATGTGAAAGTTTTGTAGCACTGGGGGATTGTGCTGTTGAAATCATTGCTGTTGCTGCCATATGGTAGAAACCAACAGTTGACATTACAAAGGTACTTCTGTACCAAAGGTACCAATACGAGTCACTCTCGACTCGAGAGACGCGAGCGTTGCTGCGCAAGGACCGGGCGCGAAAATGATTGCGACGCTTGTGTTGGCGAGACGTTTGGGTTGGCTCGACGCTTGAGTTGGCGCTGGCTGCTGAGGCGGAAGCGGTGCATCGCATTGCCAATGACACGTCAGCATGAATGTGCGTTGGACAGCACCCATTTCGGAGGGAGATTGTATGCTGATGGCTGGCTTCACGAGCGTGTTAGATGACGCCATTGCTCTCGCCCTTGGCGGAAAAAGCTTTTATAATCGCTGACAAGGCGTGTCGTTTTTCGCGGCGAAGGCGCTGCTTGGCAGCGTCGTTCGCAAGCAACAAGGCGAGCTGAGGCGCACCGTACAGCAGACCGCATGGCAAGCGATGTGCTTTTCGGCGATGGCGGAGAAACCGCAATTCTGGTTGTCACAAATTGTGCGTTGCAACCAAACGCTGGACTCCCATTTCAATTGCAAATTAATTACAGAAGGCTAAACGCGCACAATTACAGTCTGTTGTGATTCACCAGTGGTGAGCTGTTTTAGCTTTGCTACACGCGCCACGCGCACCATCGCGATGTTGGTGATGACGCAGAAAGCATCAGATCAAGATCATCGTGATGATGAATCCAAAGCTCGGATTCACCCTCAGCGCTGGGAACTGGCCGCGCTGTTGCAGTTGTACTTAGGGTTAGGACGGTTAACGAGTCTCAGTTGCCGATCGCTGTATGACGCCCGCCATGACGTAATGGCACCTGCACGTGTAGTAAATTGTTCTTTAAACGCACATTTCGGATTCGGACGTCTCCGCCAGCCATCGTACCATGGCGTCTGCCACATATGCACCCATATCCTCTTGAATGAAGTGGTTTGCTTCTGGATACAACGCGTGTGGTTGTCCGTTCGTTCCAGGAATCAACTGTCTGAAATCATCGAAGAACCTCTTGGTCAGAATGGGGTCCGCAGTTCCCCATTGTAGCAACACGGGGCGTGTCCAAGACTTGAGCTGTTCGCGCACGCGCAAAAATCGGGCGATCCCCACTTGGTCCGGAGTGAGAGGCACGATCACAGGGAACTGACGCGCACCTGCCAGATACAGTTCGCTTGGAAACGGTGCGTTGTACGCGGCGATTTCCGCTTTGGATAGGTTGCGGGAGGTGAAGTCTTGAATGATCATACCAGAGTCAAATGGATCGACCACTTGAGATTGAGTTCGCCAAATGTCAAAGTTGGGAATACCGCTTCCGTCTGGTAGCACTGTGTTGGCTAGCACAAGTCGATCAAATTGTGACGCATCTTCTGCGGCAATAGTCAAACCAATGAGTCCACCCCAGTCTTGCAAAAATGCATGCACACCACGTACATTAATCACGCGAAGAAACTGTTTCATCCATGCTACGTGCGAGTCGTAGCTGTATGCAGAGCGGTTTACAGGTTTGTCGGAGCGTCCAAAGCCGATGTAGTCAGGGGCGATTACACGATAGCCTGCGCGAACCAGTATGGGGATCATGGAACGGTACAAATACGCCCAGTCTGGCTCGCCGTGTAGCAAAAGAATGGTTCCATGCGTGGCGTATCCGGCGTCTGTGTACGCCATGCGGAGGCCGGATACCGTCACATAGCGAGTGGTGGTGACGAAATCTGTGATGTTCTCAAAGCGCGACAGTGGGGTGCGGACAAAACGAACGCCGTTGGGCGCGGTACGGATCTCATCTTGAGAGCAGACGACCAGAGGAAACAGGAACGGGAGGGATAGAAGAAGCAGACGTATTCCAACCATTGTGAGTGCGAAAAGTTAGGGGGCGGTGTGACTGAGGATGGGAGGGAAGTACAGGGGAAGGTGCTCTGCGTGCCTGGCAGAGCACCGCAGCCGATTTTATGTACATGACGGCCACGGTGCATGGTTTTGAAAACAAAGGGCGTAGGTTGACTTCATTGATGAGGAGTAGACGCATGGAACGGCGAACGAATCTACCCTTCGTACAAGGAAGACCACGTAACGCGAAGGCGCGTGGTTTTCTCTATTCGAATGACAGTTGCGAGACGAGCTGTCAACGCATCTTAGATGCTCTCTTTCGATACGCGATACGGAACGGGCCGCTCAGAGCAGCTGCGTTGGAGTGACGATGAATCAAACGCTGGTCGCGCACGCTCTTTGGAGCTCGCGGCTGGTCCTATTGCCGCCCGCCATGTGGTGTTCGGCGCCACTTCGGAATCACCCGAACTTACGTCACTTTAAACGGGTTTTGGAAACTCGGTGCGACGGTTTACAACCTTGTAGAGGCAAGTCTTTACCGCTTGCGGCCGTGTACCGTCGTACAGCGCGCGGTAGACAGAGAGCCGCACATCGCATCATCGTGACGGGTAGACGCGGTGGTGAGATTGGCCCCTGTAAGTCTCCGAGTCTCGGAAAACGGCAGGCGATCAAAATGTGAGCGTCTTTCGCGCCGCGAGTGGCGCGCGGTCACCGAGTACCACACGTGCGCCACGCGCACACGTCGCAGAGAGGCGAGTATTGATGTCCCTCCGAACTGTAAACAGGCTGCGGGCGCATCGGTGGACAGTGAAACGAGTTCGCTCTCCGCTTCCAAGTCACGTGTGAAAGGCTACGTCAGGCGTTGCGCACCGCTTGTTCTCTCGCCACCACCGACGGTAGCGGCGTATGTGCGCCAGCCTGGCGAATGGAACGATTCGCTTTGAGGAATCCGAAACAACTCTAAACGATATCGGCTAGACGCAATGCACTTGTCTTCGCCTCATGTAAGGTAGAACGCTACCGCCCTCCGTCACATCCACCCCCGGAATGTCACCGAATGTTCCACCAAGCAGCTCCGCTAATACGAAGGTACGACGGTAGCGTTAACGCTACCCTTCGAAGGGTACCTTCGTAGCTCCCAGCGCCGTGGGACAGGATTCAGATCGGCGCACCTTTTAATTCGTTGTCTTACACCCCTCATCAACAAACTACGAAGGTATCGTTCACCGTACCCAACGTTCCACCGCCGCCTGCTTGCTTTGCTGAGAAACACCAGGCCACTCGTCTTTCACTCCCGTGACCCCCTTTTCTGTCTCACAATCAGTTCTACAGTATTTGCTGCGGTAGCTTCACAGCCGCACGAGAGAATGCTTCGCGATTTGTGAATCGGCGCAAGGTTTGTTGCGAGACTGATCCACGTTTGCGTCACTCTCGTTTGTGGGCTGTGGCCGTCGTCTGTTGCCACGAACTTCTCCTATCCCTTCCATTCGTCACGTGTGTGTCGTCCTTTGCGTGTAGCGTTCCGTTGTACCGATACTGCGACTCCCCCGTAAGAGGGTTACCCTATGTAACATTATCTGCATTTGCTTTTAACCGTGACCGCTAGTTGGTGCTCTAGCGGCAATCTCCGCTGCAAGTGATAGTTTGAAACACTATCCCGTTTGTGTATTCAACCTTACTTCGCGCATGATTCACTGTCAACAACAAACGAGATCCTGCTACAAGTATGTATGTCTTGTCAAAGGAGCAGAGTTGGCTCCTTGGCTCTGTTACACAACGAGTAATGTCATTACTTAAGTACCTCCATCTCACGCTCCCGAGTCTGCACCCGCGATGAGATGCAGCCCGCAATTACATGTCAACAGACTGCTCACTTGTTCATAACACTCTTCGCGCATGTATCGTATCGGTGCTTTGGCCCTTCTCATAGCGCTTGTCCTGAACGTTTCGTTGGCTGCCAACCCTGTTTCCACTCCCATCATTTACGGTGGACTCAATGTTCACACCAGGAAGTTTGCAAAAATACCGGACTTCAATGGCGAGCCAGCCAAGATTGTCTGTATCGTTCCGCACGCTAATCATGTTTATGTGTGCACGCTTCATGCCATTTACAAGATCAACTTGCGAGGTGTTGTTTCTCTTTATTTGGATGTTGCTTACGCAATCTCGGCCAGCACAGATAGGTTTCTTAACTTCTTCAACAAAATGCATGGCGGCGTAAGAAGCATTGCTTTTCATCCCAACTTCTTTCAAAATGGAAGGATATACATTGCCGCCATGGAATCAAGGCCAAAGAATCCACGCAGCTTCTATTACTTGTCTGACGCTCCGAATCCAATTAAAGCCGATAGTGTGCTCTTGGAATTCATTCACGATTTCAAAACTGGTGTCCCCAATGTTCGCACATATCGAAATGTGTTTCGCGTCGGAATGCCCGTATTCGACCATCCAATCAAGCAAATTGCGTTCTTCGGCCAGTTCCTTTATATTGCCCACGGTGATGGTTCGTTTCAATCCGCAACTGCTGGTGGGGGCCAGAGGAAGGATGCTCTCGGTAAAATACTCAGGATAAATCCACTTCGACAGGGCATACGTCCGTTTACGGTGCCCGCTGATAACCCTTTCATTAAAAATCCTAACATGATCAACGAGGTGTACGCCTTAGGGTTCCGGAATCCACACACCATCTGCTTTGGAGGAGACGGAACGCTATACGTAGCTGACGCTGGTCGTGATAACATTGAAGAAATTAATCTGGTCAAGGCCGGCGGTAACTACGGATGGTCAAAACGTGAAGGAACATTCGTTCACAAGAGCGCCGGTGGGCTTCAGACTGGTGTATCACCACTTCCTGCCGATGATGCAAAGTTCAACTACATTTATCCAGCTGCACAAGTGGGTCACGATGGACGCGTTGGCGCTGGCTTCATCGGTCAAGCGGTTGCCGGGGGATGTCCAGTGGAAAACGGATCTCCCATGGGGGGCAACTATTACTACACTGATTTCCCCAAGACAGGAAAACTGTTCTTTTCTAAGATCGTTGAACTCCGCAATGCCAGAACTACTGGGGCTCCCTGGCAACTCTGGCAAGCTCGTACGAGACGGGCCACAATATACTATGAGCACGATGGTTTCATTTCGACCCCACCTTTGCGATTCAACACGCTTGGAGACGTGGTCAAGCATGACGGTGAACAAGATAGTAAGGGAAGAGTAGATATCAGATTGGGAAGGGGTCCGAATGGAGTACTTTATTGGTCGAGTAAGAGCAGTGGGCGTGTGTATGTGTTTACCTCCTCTATGCTGGGGGGTCCAGGCGGCCCGTGACCTGTCATCGTGAAATGGAGGGTCTCGATGGGCAAACCACAAAGCAGAAATCATTGGTGAGTTCTCGAGACTGAACTCTACGAGGAATCGCGCCTCGTGCGATAGAAGACGTGACAGTACTTTGAAGCAGAATGGTTTTTCGTCTTGAACTTCAAGAGCTGCCTCGTTTGTGTTACCAGCCCCCTGTAAAGACGAAATCCTGGGTAAACGTCCATAGCCCTGTAGTACAATCCCAAGGGTAGCGAACGCTATCCTTTTATCCCTCGATACAGCTAGTGTTGTATCTTATGGGTTGATGGTTCTTCTCAAAGTTGTGAACTTGTGCATCTCGATGGGGCACATCCTTTCTGAGCCTTGGACCGCAAAGACGCTCGCAAGTCTCGACTGCCCGAACGTGGCGTTGTTCAAAGTTCTACAAAAGATATCAGAACTGTAAACCAACATCGTGTTTTACGAAGCACACTTACGTGAGTAGTTGTCTCCATTATCACGTTGAGACAGTAGCGTTGTAGCCGCACGAATGCCGTAACGTTACGGGATACCGAGTTTCAGTAAAGCGAAAGGCTGTCACAAGAGTGTGAGGATCGTGTCATATTTAGTGCCTTCTCCACTGGTGGACTGCCATTTGTTCCATATAGGAGGAACAACGAAAGATTGGACATCAATTTCGACTTCTGCGTTCACTCTCACCGCATTCTTTGTGTTCCACATAATGTTGCAAAGCATGTAATTCCACAAGTCTGCTTATCGAGCCATGTACTAGCAAGTCATATCCTTTACACCGAATCTTAGGTTTTCGTTTTATATTTGCAATGGCAAGTGTCCTGTTCAAGAAAATCGGTGCGGTTCCTTACGGACTGTGTACCAAGGTCCAAACCTTCTTTCAAGCTCCATTAGCTCTGCAATCTTAATCTGTTACACTTGGTGATCGCATACAATGTGTGTGGTCACTGAGAGTAGTGGGAACACAGTGCGGTCGCAAGACCAGCCTAACAAGGGCTGGAGCAGCAACTACTAATATTGACAACACCTTCGGAGACTGGCTCGCTTTCCAACCTTCGTCATAATGGGATTTCTCTCTTGAACATGGTTAACGATGTTTCAGAGCTCTTATGTAGCATGATCTCGAAAGAAGCGTCTGCCGTCCGCCATAATCTAATCGGCCATCATTATCTTAGAGACAAGTCGAACATGATTTCTCACGCATTATCATTACATGAACGCAAGGGAAACTGTAAAGCGAGATATGTCTAACGTCCGCGTGGTAGTTCCAAAAATGAATGTGCTAGTCCTTGCCGTGCCAGGTCTTTCTGCTTCTTTCTAGCGGACTTAAGAATTCTCTTCGAGCGAGCAGCCAGTTTTACAGGATCTTTAGCGCGATTCAGCATGTTCTTCCTTTCGATTCGAGACCAAGGGATCTGTCTGAACGTCCGGTTCGCGCCCTTAAACGTATCCGCATGAATTCTCTCTGGCGGGACAAAGCGAGCGACCAGCTTTTGTTTGTGCATAAGATATCCATCCATGGCGTCGGCAGCAACCTCAGCCACTTCCTTGTGGGCAAATTCTATGAAGGCATAGCCTCTCGAGCGAGCTGTCTTCACGGATCTACTCAGACGAAGGCGTAACACTTCCCCAAACTGTGAGAAGTAACTTCTCATTTCCTTTTCGTAAAAGCCATGGGGTATATGACCCAGATACAACACTCCAGGATCCACATCTTTGTCGATGTTCCCCAGCTTCCCATTCTTTCGAAGCCTGCGTACCTTCCACCTCATTTTGCGGGCTTCATTCTTTTTCGCAACGCCTAGTTTGATGTTATCTAAATCTTGACGTGCCTTCGTCGTCTTCGGAGGTTCAGCAACTTCCTCAGCTCCTGCCGAGACCTTGGATTCCTTTTCAGCTGCAGGTTGTCCTCGAGGACTTGGAGGAGCTGCGTCTCTCTTCACCTGGGATTGTTTTGTCTTTCTGGAGCTGCTTGGAGTTGCATCTTTCTGGACTGACTTTCGTTTTCCCTTGCGCTTTGCTCGCAGTTGTTGAGCTGCTGCTTTTCGGTCCTCTTCAGGAATCAGTCTGCGGAGAGGTGATTGTTGCAAGAGTTTCAGCTTAGATTCTGTCATCTCCTTATTTATAACAACCTGTGGACTGGCCAATCCTGTATTTGCCTTCATGGTCTAATGTCAACCTTTTGTAGCAGAGCAAACCTTTTCCAAGAGTCGCCTGGGCTTCTACGATGTTCTTGCAGTATGGCGTAGTCGTCGACAGCGGTTGCACAGGAAAGCCAGCCCAGGTCCGTCACCGCCGTCACCTGCCTAGCTGGTGGCGTGTGATTGGATGACGTTTGAAGTTTAAACTTTGAAGGGGAAATATTTGAAGCAAAACTATCGAGCATTTCAGTTCTCATGCGAATTTTGTCAGATCAATGCATCATCATTTGGTGACGAAATGGGGCAACAGACCGGCTGCGCTCAAAGGGTCTGCAAAGGACGTTCCTTCTATTGCAACTGAGTCCGGCCCGTTTCTGTTCAAAGAAGCGTTCTCTCAAAAGGAATGCCAACTATGTATCACGCCATTTCCGAACAACCTTATACACAGGATATCCCTGGCGCTCTCGGAGGGCAGGAAGGCATATGCAACATAGTTCCTTTTGGGGACCAAGTACATAGTCGAGGTCATTCAACACGCCTGGTCTACAACTGCAGATCAACTTCCTTTGAAGCATGTGCCACCCCAGAAGATACAACGTTGGCGTATGCTCTACAGCAAGTTGCGCCAGCGCGATCTCTTCCTCTCTTTGAGAAACAGTCTTTTCAAAGGGCTATAATTGTGACACTAACGACTCAAGACTGGGCTTAACTGACACTCTTCTGTTGACCTCTACAAATTCGACGGGAATCCTAACAGAAGAGGCTGTGTAGGGTGTAGGAAAAGGGCACGGATTACTCCAAAGGTAACCATTGCAAAAAACGTAACCCTCTTACCCTTTGTGATATACATAGCATAATCCAAGGGCAGGTGATAGGTTGCTGCGAACTCTAGATGGAGATCAAGGTAGATGTTAGAGAACATTACGACTGCAGCCAGCTATCCGAATGATGCCCCTCACAGTGCGCATGTGAGCCAAAGCACAGTTCGACAGAAAAAAGAGTATCTTCTTTCCACTTACGGAGAGAAAGAACACTACAGAGTTGGGCACGCTGCAGGAGACACACTGACGCCGTGAACTGAGCTTCACCTGGACTCCAAGCTGATGCAGATGCATGCCGCCGAGCAAATGTCGCCTTTTCTTCACTGTCTTTTGTCTCCTAGTATTGTGAACACAACCTTTAAAGCACGAGAAACGCGGTGAGCGTCAAGAGTGACAAAGCTTGTAGTTGACAAAAGAAAGCAAAATTGCTTGAACATCTCAACGGTAGGAAAACAATGGGGTTTGAAGCTTGAACGTTTGCAGAGAATGAACCTGATCTCTGCTGGTCATGACTATATAAAGGAGTTCCCGGATATGCATGTTCGTCAACCCTTTTCAGCGGTTTGAAACACCTTCACACTATATATCCCTTTTCCTTCCAAGTTGTATCAAGTTCAGGTGTCATGGGAAAACAAATCCTTTTCCTACTCTTGGTTCTTATGCACTTATTTCAGCAGAATGGCGCTAGTGCTCACTCAGCACTTGCTTCAACTTCATTCGAGGATCATGCACATTGCCCTTGCCAATGTCGAATAGATCAGAGCGCGTTGAGGAAAGCACTCGAAGAATGTTACCTGCATTCGCATGAGGAGTGCAGGATCTCGTTTTGTCTCACCAAGGACCGGGCAGGATTCTCGTGTTGTAACGAGGACTTCTTACGGACCACTCTGGACGATATTAACGAAGAACTTGAAGATGTAACGTCCACTGCTGAAGCTTATTTGTTTGGCGATCATTATGGTTCGGAGGCTGCAGAGGTATACTTGAATGATGATTACTATAGCTCTGAGTCAGCAGAACCATATGTTTTCGATGATATTTATGGATCCAAATCATATTATCCGTATCCGAGTGAAGTCGACATGCCTGATGACCATGAAGAAGCATACCCTTGCGAACATGTGACGATACTTCCCACAGTTACCGTGAGCCCCTCGGCGAGTCCGTCTCCGACGCCAACGGCTTCGGTCACAGCGAGCGCCACACCTACACGAACACCAAGCACATCACCATCACCAACGGCAACCCCGTCCGTATCGCCATCTCCATCCCCTTCGTTTGCAACACTCCATTACGCGGCTGATAACGAAGCTTTTGTGTATGTGAATGGCGTGCTGATTTCTGGCCTTACAGATTGGAGGTTGTTCGAATCCATCTCCTTTCCTTTGAATCGAAACGACGTGGTTGCTATTCTTGCAAACGACAATGGTGGCTGGTATGGTTTAATTGCGGCATTGCATGTGGGAGACCGATGGTATGTAACCGGCAGAGACGAATGGAAAGCAATGAAAGCGTTTGAGTTCCCCGGGGATGATGAGTTATGGACTGTTCCATTCTTCAACACTTGTAGCTGGGATCTTGTTGAGGCCAGACCCAATGCAGATGTAATTTTTAACGGCAAAGCTCCCAACTTTCCATTCGAAACAGGAGCTCAGTACGTTTGGGCTGATGATGCAGGAGAGAGTGATAGCATTTTCGTGAGGTTTGTGTTGGGCGGAGAAGACTGTTCATGAACAGATGTTACAAACGCCGTGCCAAGAGAAAAAGGCATCTAAGCCCTGTCCGCAATAATAAAGCATTCATAGAAAAGGGGCTGTACGACAGAACAGAGTGAGAGGGAAGTTAGGGTAAGTAACAATAACAATCCGAAGACTCCCCAGTTCTGATTCACAACTTCACATATAGAGCCGTTGTCGCTTTGAATTCCCTGATTATCTTCGTGGCTACCAAAAAGGGGGTTATCACTAGTTCGGTCACCTTGTAGTACAAAGCTTGTACGCAACGCTTTCAAAACTAGAGAATTGCTTCGCAAGGTTTTCAATGTTTAGAGATTTGAAAAGCATTGTTCATGGTTGCCGGGCGGACTAACTTCACGACAGAATGCAACTCGTAGAAAGTGAACGAAATGCATCGATAATTGTACAGCTATAAGCACAAGGGCCCCCGGTGTGGCTATCAAGGCTGGCATCATGTAACAGAAGACAAGAAGGGCGGGTATCTCGGTGGAGCGTCCTTTCGAGACAGAGGCCTTGTCAAGAAGAGGAAATATGGCGGGAAAGAGAAGAGGCAAGCTTTGCATTGGAAAAGGGGGCCTGATTTTTGTATTGAAATTTGGTCATACAGAACCTCGCCAAGGAGTTGAGTGCAACCCTGTGGAAACATATCTACGAGGGCTGAACAAAGACTGCGGAACCGTGAAGGGAACCAAAGCTTGGGGGGACAGAACTCTAGCAGGCCTGCAAAGATAAGGATACCGAAAGCACTATTGACTGGACGTCGACCACCGAGTCTCAGAGGAAGCTCCCGAACGCTCGCCTTATTCTCTTACAGTAACGTCTGAAGATCTACTAAAACGCATGTTGTATTGACTTAAAATCAAACACGGACACTATGACTATGCATTCATGGATATCTTCAACCATCTGCCTTATCGTCGAGTGACGCGGTCGCTTTCCTTTATATGTCCTGTCAATCCCATCAAATCGTTGTTGAGGGTTATCCATACCGTCCAATCTTCTTTGACACCATCGCACTTTTCTCACCCCAAGACTCCATGTATTTTGCGCCTTAGTCAAGCTTCATACATTGTACACAACCTACAACACCGACCACGAGACAAACGTTGTTCATCGACTCCGTTACTTATACTGGGGAGAATACGCCAATTGGTCGTGACCACGATATCGGGTTGCCGTCCCACGTGTTCCGACCATGAACCGTGCTTTGCTAAATCCCTTTGAAGCCGCTGATCTTCCTCGGGGCATTGAGGAGATTCTGGAACAAGATTCTGGAACTTGCTTGGGATTCAACCGTCATGGTAATCTCCTGGCAGTTGGGACCAAGACCGGTCAAGTCATTTTATGGGACTTCGACACACTGTCCGTTGCGTGCGTTCTAGGTACACGATTTTCCGCCGTCACTTCCTTATCGTTTCCCGCTCCGAGAAATGGGTCTATGGTGTTAGCTGCTCACTCAAATGGTATAGTTCGTTTATACGACACACTTTCTCGATCGATAGCTTCGGAAATATCTTTCGAGATACCAATCATTCAGGTCGTCTCCCATCCTAAGAAATCTGATATTGCTGTCGTCGTACCCAAGGACTTCCATCCACTTGTGTTGCATGTACGAAGAGGTGTTTATGAAGTCAAAACTGAACAATTTCGAACGGTACAAGATCCAAAGCAGTTTATATACTTCAAAGCTTCGGTGCAACAGGGCAATGTGCTGGGCACATCTGTACCACACATGATGTCCACTCGCCCACCGAACGCGTTTGGAAATCACAAGATGGCCACTGTTCCGAACAGGGAGGATTGTATTGCATGTTCCGTTCTCTGTACTCCTGATGAATATGACGGAGGAGTTTCGGTCGAGAGTAGCGGAACGAAACGAAAGATCCCGTTTTACGTCACGTTTACTCGAAGCGGCGATTCTATACTCAGAGGGGGACAAACCGGGCTGGTGAGATCCTTCAAATTGGAACAGTCCCCGGACCAGAGCTATCCCGTAGCAAAATGCTTCTCTGCAGTTGCTGTTCCTGGCAAAGCTTCCATTCGTTCTATACAGTTCTCTCGCAAGGGAAACACCGTACTTATTAACTCACAAGATCGTATCATGCGGTTGTTTTTCATTGAGCAGGTCATTGATCCGCCGGAAAAGGATTTGAGGAAGCCCCCTACAATGCTCCTGAACAGCACCTTCGCCGAGCTTGTGAACAAAGCCCAATGCCACAGCTCGTGTTTCTCTCGTGACGGAGATTTTGTGCTTGGAGCAATGGAAGGCGCAGACCATCGCATTCATGTGTGGAGAGCTGCTGACGGATTTCTTGATCTTACCTTGGAAGGACCTCGCGACGATATAGTACAGATTTTATGGCATCCCATGCGTCCTGTTTTCACATCCCTCTCAGCAAGCGGAACTGTGTATGTATGGATGAAGAATTTTACAGAGAACTGGAGCGCCTTTGCCGCAGAATTCAACGAATTGGAAGCAAATGAAGAGTATGTTGAAGCAGAGGATGAGTTTGATTTAAAGGATCCTGAAGACGATGAAAAACGCATAGAGCAACGCGAAAGAGAGGAAGCAGAGGACGTTAACGTCGATGTATGTCACAAATTGGGTTGGTTTTCGTCAGACTCGGACGAAGAAGATACATACTTCTATGTACCGGCGGTTCCAGCGGTTCCAGCGGGAGGTTCTAAAGGCGGGTATGAGTTGATGTCAGAACGTATCATTTCAGAAAATACGCGAGAACAAAGTCAAAGAGTTGAGGAGAATCACAGAAACGTGGGACGAATTGACGTGGAGAAAGTTGTAGATATCAGTGAAAACGCTCGAAAACGAAAAGTGGAAGCACCCGTTGCGTCCAAGACATCCAAAGTAAAACGATCACGCAGCGGGGTGAGAAAAAAGGGTCGCGAGTTACAGAATGATCGAAATGGACATCAGACCACTCCCGCATCTATGCCAAACGGGAGAGGGTCGTCAGACGCGGAAGCCGATTCTGCAGTGGAAATACTACCCGCAAAAGGCCAGCCCGTGGTAACCTTCATGGCCGATGGAAATTCAAGAGATGTGGATGACGAAGACCAAAAGGGAGTCGTGATTGTCAATGAGGAGGAAGATGAAGGCGTAACAAGGGTAACAGAAGAGGGAGAAGTAGTTGACGAGGTAATACTTGATCAAGGAGCTGTTGTAGACGATTAACGCCTTGAGGAAGAAGGGAGTGTTGCACAGGTAGGACAGCGCTGAATCGGAACGATTGTCGACTGTACACAAACTGTTAGGTGCTGTATACACGACACGGACGAAGAAATGGAATGAAGGTTTCGTTTACGATCCACAAGGTTCACTCTGCGGAAGCGCAACACTTTCTCACTTCACTTGCAGTTGTACACTGTGAAAATTACGTCTGCAAGATGTATAACGCGCAAGCGCGGCACGGCCTAATGCACTGCAACGCACGCTATTGCACATGACGCTCGGAAGCAACTGATGAGCCTTCGACCGAAAAGGAACGGGTGACAACAAGGTGTTTACGCACGATTCGTAGTTAGACGGAGGCGAGGGGTATTGTTAATGCATTCCCTTTATGGGTCGTACGAGCGGATGAAGTTGGTGGAGGTAGCACGTTGCCCACATGATGTACATGCAAACGGTGGCGAGAACGACGCTTAGTTGACCGAGACTAAAAACGGATGGATATGTGCATGGATGCGGTTAGTAAGGCTGATAATGGGGATTTGTAACTGAGAGCAGCTGTACTTACGCTTGAGCATCCTTGTCGTTTCGGTAGATGGCGGACACGATGAAGTAGGAGATGCAGCCGAGTACGAGAAAAATCACAGTTCCGGTCAACAATGCGCCCATTTTGAAAGATGGTTGCGACGATGGTTGGGTTGGGGTAGGGTGGATGGGGTTGTGGACCGCGCAGAGGAAGAAAGTGCGTCTGCGAGAAGACGGACGCCAATACCAACGGTTTCCTTAACGAAGTGTAAGAATGTGGTCTTGCAATGTGCATCGTGGACACGTGTTCAGAAGGAACAAGGCAGATGGGCGCGAAAACAGAAGCAGATCCGAAAACTGTTTCACGCAGTGGCGGCCAATGCGTGTTCATTCCCACTGATGCTCGCTCCACGAACCTTATCTATTGCATAGCACAAGCGTTTTCTGAAACAGAAGCGAAAATTCGAAGGACTAGACTGTTGTATACAACAACTGTACATTATGGAAAATCGATGAAATGCGTTGCTCAACAACGTCCTCAACATGGCTTAAAAGTTGTTCAAAAAGACGGCCGTTACATCGAAAGAAGGCAGATGAACGATATGAACGTTCTCAGTTCACCTCGCCCGTTCCGTATTCTGGGAAGAGTTTCAACTCAGGAGTAAACCCTTAGCTAGCAGCACAGAGCTTCGCAATGCTCACTTGAAGTCAAATGATTCACGCATGAATTCAGCCAAATGGTGTACAATGACGCAAAGATCAGTTCCAACGACAGCAACAAACATCTTTCTCGAACAAAGCAAATGGCGTGATGATCGTTAGGAACACGTCAAAGAAGCATCAAAACTTGAGCAATCACTTACTCTTGTCTTTGCCGCTGATTTCTATATCGATGCGAAAGATAGGCGTGAAGAACTTGGAATGCGAAGTAGAATATCAATGACCCGGATATAAATGCACCCATAGCAAGCAATTATCATCTGCCATAGGCTCTTTCACTTTGATCCTGCGACTGCTTTATCACAATCGCAATTAGTGTGTCCACTAACTGAAGACGAGAACGTATTGTTCGAGACGAGGAGGCGATGAAAGAAAGTCCAAAATAATCCTCTATTACCAAACTCTTCACGGTTTCGCTCAGCGTCTCTTCACAGTTTTTTGTGTATCCGTGACTCAGTTCGTATGTCTACTCTTTGAGATTCGGTAGGACAAGGATCACAAGAAAAAGAAGGCAAGATGTTTTCGTAGAGCACACTTGTGCGCGTACGCCTGTTCAACGAAAGGAAAAGCTACGGAATTCGCGCGAAGGATTTAGTCAAACCAGATTGTGGGTGTTATAGATATTACGGCTGTAGCAAGTTCAAGTCCCGGTAGTAAATTTTGCTTCTCGAACATATATGCTTGCCACCTGCGTTGGTACCGAAGATACATAACAAACGTCTGACGCCATCATGGCACTTGACGTGATGCGTGCCAATACTTCCCCGGGCATCATAACCCACTTGCTAGAAGTATTCAGTTACACATGGGGGAAAAGAGTGCACAGTTGCAGTGTCAAACAAACCCCAAAATTGCATCTTTGTGTGAAGTCATTGTTGTAAGTGCAAATTGCCACACAGGGGCCAGCCATGCAGACTCTGCATTGCAAGGAGGGTCGATATCTGAGATTTGTATGAGTCATGGGGGAGTTAGATAACTCGTGTTTGCCATGATACATCCTTGCTGTTTGAGAGCAATCAAATCAACCAATCGATTCTGACCAATCCAGAATGATGCAGAGTCATCTCCTTCGAGCTGTCGGGGAAAATAGATGAGCGCCAACAGCGTGGATAAGAGTTTTACGTGGATGATGCTGAGGACGAACAGAAAGGCCCTTCTGGCGGAGTTTGCGCAAGCCGTTGGGTGTTTGACATGTTAGGATCAGCCGTAGCTGGATGGGCCAACTCTCAAGCAACTCTCAACGTGCTCAGCGAAAGTTATCCGAAAGAAAGCAGCGGTCTTACCTTCGTATGTACTCAATTGTCAGACCAGTGACATCCCATTCTCACTCGCAAATTTGTGAGCCTTTTGCTGCCTTTTCAATTCCGGGGATATATAGACCCTGTAAAAGGTTAGGAACGCTTACAAATGGAACCTTCGTTAAGTTTTGCGGGTTTGTATTGTAATCCAGCGGAACTCAAAAGCACACTGTATCTGCTGTATAGGGGGACACGCTACTCTGTACGGTAAAGACTGTGCTTCCGTTTAGAAAGCACTCTATTGCATGTAGACCCCGCTCTCTTTCAGGTCCCCTGTGTCGAGCAGGAGAGGCGGACAGACCTACGTAAATATCCAGGGCTTTTGAAATGCAAGACTAGAGAATGTAGAACTGCGCCATGCCCACTACGGTGGGACTGGATAGAAAAGGAGATACTGGATAAGTTGAGGTAAGATTTGACATTGTTTACATAAATCAGAGGCGTCAAAAACTCTGGACAATGAGTCCCTGTGTACGTACAATATATTACTCATACGTGACGGGAGGAATTATTCGAGATGGAGTTGCTTGATGCTTCTTCTCATGAAATCTTCATTTGCGTACGATGCCAATATTTCTACTACAGCTTGCACCCTTTTCCTGACTTCCCATGATCTGTGTATTGTGTTGTCCAACTCTTCGACCTCTTTGTAGTGTGTCTCATTACGAAGTTCAATTTGACGCGATAACTCGCGTTCAAACCTCTTCAACGAGAAAACGTCTAACGCCAGTTCACAGCTCTTTTGAAATAGTTCGTAATCGCTGGCAAGGCTGCTTTCATCAGTGTCAAAAAACGTATCGTTGCGAGGTCTACAAGCATATCTTTTAACCTTTTCATCGACGGTCTTCATGAGCGCTTTTCCAAATTTCTTCAGGTCTTTTCTGTCGGATTTCCACCACACAAGATCATGAGGTCCTTCTGGGTCAGATGCGGTATCACTGCTTTCACTACTCGAACGTCGTCTCTCAAGAGAACAAATGGAGTCTGCCGAGCGTTCTGCTTCGATTTCAAGTCCAATAATATTGTGTGCATCAAGGTATAAGTCGCGCTCGTCAACATCAAAAACACTTGCACTGGTTCCTTTCAGGTAAGAAACCATTATAGCATCAAGTTCTTCTTCCATCATGTCAATTGGTGCTCCCCAGACCACCACTAATTTCTCCTCATACTTCTTTCTTTGATCTGTAGGCATACATTCTCGAAACTTTGATGTCAAAGCTAGTCTTGCCAGATTGATTGCTTCGATATTCTCCTTCTGTTGGACCGTTAAGTCAAACCTAGCCTGTGCTGGAATCAACAATTCTTTCTGCTCTTCATTGGTCATAGAGAGTACTGCGGAAACTGTTGCTCTCATCTTCATCGGTGTTTCGCAAAGCATCGCAGCGGAGGCAGCCTGAGAATCCTTCGATGTTGCGTTGACAACTGTTGCCGCGATGCCACCCGCCACTGGAAGAATTGTCAGACCAAATTTAACCATCGAAGTCCATAACGCTGGTGTCTTGCCCATCAGAACTGCTTCCTTCATGCGATGCACGCAGACTTCGATTCCTCCGAGTTGCGATTCCAAAACCGTAAGACGTCCAGAGAAATTGTTGTAGATGCCGTCCACTACCCTTATTAGTCTTCGGAATTTGTCGTCAACATGGTCCTTGAGAGATAGCTGCATGATCAGACTAGTGACGTCCGGGGCAGTCAGGATTTTCAGGTCCTCAGCCTGTTCCAAAATTCTTGCTACCAAAACTTTCTGGCCTTCGTTTAAATCGAGTTGAAGCAGGCCCTTGTAAAACCTTCTGGCGAAAAACTTACTGCGTCCTTCGACAGTAGAAAGCGGTTCATCAAGCTTAATATTCATTTCCATCATGTATGAGATCAACTTGTGTCCGTAGAGCATATCTGTGAAAGTAGGGTCAACAACCTTGTTAATAGCCGATACAAGGCGAGTTGAATTCACTAGCGGACTCTGATTGACATGATTCTGAAACAGTATATGAATTGGCCTCCGAACAGTGGCTATGTATCCGTCGAGCAAACTGATCTGACACTGCAGCATAGAAAGCCTCATACCTGCGCTAACTTTAAACTCTTCGGCAAGAGTATGATACAGTCGAGAGCCGTCCGGGCGAATTGACTTCCTCGAGATTTGGTTGATCTCATGCATATCTTTCCGGAGCTCGTTTCTTCTCTTCTCAGCGCTTTTGATACATTCCTCCAGGGACAGGCCATGAATGTTTGGTCGGTTCATTAGAGGCTTTAAAGGATCACATAATGTGGCAAGAGACCATGATAAAGACAGCTGATGGTCAAGGTAGTACATTGACCTCGTGAAACCACACAAAACATCCTTCCATTCAGTCTCAATGATTGGAGAAGATATCCCAGTGACGTTATGTTGCGTAAGTTCAGCGAAAAGCTTGCTCAGACGTCGCTGTCTCTCTCCAGATCCTGATTTTGCTCTCTTGATTCTCTTAACGCCCGAAACGACCGATTCCTGAAGTATGCGGGCATCTTGGGAGAATGACTCTTTAAAATGAAACTGTTCTAGCTTTTTCGTGCTTGTTTGCCCATCGTTTGACTTCACCAATTCTTTCCCCTCCTTCCTGTCTGACAGGGGAAGATTTTCTTCTGCCACGCAAGCCCTGAGCGCCACATAATCACATTGATTCGTGAGTTCCTGGCAAAGTGAAGAAACCAAACAAACCTTTTTGCATTGACTTTTCTCACGTAGCTCGTACACAAATTGCGATTTAGTCGTTTGACTTGCCCGAAGCCCTTTCAAGTCCTTGACCAGTTCACGGACTATGCTCTGCAGCTTCCTAATCGCATCATCACGTGTTCTGATGAGTCTCACGGCATTTTCAGACGCCTGTTTCGATTTTCGCTCCCAATAGACATTGGGTCCTACCACAGAATTCGCAAGATTTTCAAAACACGATAGCTGTTCTTGCAGCTCCGAGGAATGGGTCTCAAACTCCATTTTCCGCGGATCCCGAAAAGGAAAGTAGATGAGAAGATTCAACTTCTCTAGCTCATGAATACATTCGAAGAGAGATTCGACTCGTTTCCTCAGTAGACGTATAAGTTTCTGAACATCTTTTGAACGGTCAGATGGACCTGAACCTGCTTTTTGGTCCTCCTCTTCGTACTTCTTCAAAACTTCTTGTGACTTCAACAACTGCTCTTCCTTTTCGGAAATGGAAGCATCACATTGCTCAATCTCGTCTTTAATCATGCGGGCATTCTTCGATATATCCTCCCCGTACGCTCTTAGTTCTTCTTTTTGGAGATCCATCCTCTGAACAAGTTCGTGAGTTAGAGCTTTTACACGAAAGAGACGGAGCAGGTCAATGCGCTTTTCAGTGTCATGCTTGTCGCACAGCAACTTTTCGAGAGTGTCTGTCACATGAGCGAGCTCTGCCTTCATCTTCTTAATCTTCTTGGAGGTCTTCTTGGTGAGCACGTCAAAACTCCTTCTCTTTGAAGCAGATAGAGAGGTCTCTTTATCAATTTGGAAGGATAAATGTTCTCGTTCTTGAGATAAGTGAAGCATCTGACCAAGTTGGAATGAGAGAATCTCGGATTGTTGGTATATGAGTGACTCCGTGTCCTGCACCTCAAACCAGTCTGGAACTTCATAAGAATCCACAGGAATTGTTCTCTGGATTTGAATAGGTTTAATATGGGTCGACTTGTGGGCATAGACCCCCTTCCCTTTGAAACAGGCCATCATACTGAACATGTGATAAGGGCGAGAGTGACTTTACGGAAAACAAACAGAATAACGACAAAGGGTACTGACGGGATGTGGTTGTGTGGCGAAGGTTTGTGGAGTCTCTTGAGGCGTTAAAGCATCATTTTCGAGAGTGTCCTTTCACAAGGTTCGCAGCGCAAGTACGTTGTGAGCAACGCTGTGCACCCAAGCTCTGCGAGATGTCAAGAGAGGGATTATTGTTGCTCCTCACACCTCTCATAGCAAGTGCTGACGATGACTGTCATGGCCCATGCAAAACAAGAGTGTAAGACCGGAGACATCTGGAAAGTAATTAACTTGTACAGAGCGTTAACTCGACGCGTACAGGGTTTACAAACGCTGTGCAAAGATTGGAGGCTTGTGAAATTTGTGTTGATAGGCGGAGCGTTTTGGGAGGCACGTGCGTTTCATATGGGATGATGTGACCTGGACCGCAGAGGCTGTGTGCAAAAGGGATGCGAAGACTGATGGCATCTATCACCGGGCATCGCTCGTTCGCAGTTCCATCATCTCCATTTCAAAATCTGAAAGCAGTGGGCCTCGAAGGTAGAAGTGGCCCAGACCCGTTGGGGTGGAATATGGGATTCTTTCAAAGGCCGTGTCTGACCACTTCATTTGAAAGTAAAACAACAATGTCAATCCCAGAGGTACTTGGAAGTTGTCCATGGCCCCAGAAGGCTGGAATGGTCGTGAACGAGCCCATCACAACGGACGTTTACAACCTGACGTAAGGCAGAAGAGAATGTTTTGAAGAAGGGTACAACTCCGCACGGAAACTGACTATATGGACGACATCAGATGATGTTGTCATCGTATGCCATTTTGTACCAGCTTACCGGACCAGAAAGCGTGCAGTTGAAGAACGGTAAATAGCATTGCCAGTACCTTTGTACCTTTGTGTCTTGCTGTGCTTCGTTTGTGTAAATATCCGTATATATATATATCCGTATCGAATACTGCAAAGCAGCCATGGAATGGAATACCATTCCGTCGTTGCGACAGTCGTAGCATTTGTTATTAAGTGCTGACCGGGAGCTTTCTGAATGTTGACAAGTGTTCTCCTGGGCGCCCAAAAGGGCCAGAATCACCTATGGAACATATGACACCGGGGGATTCGCAAAAGACACCTGTTATCGAATCTCTTTCCATGTTTTCAAAGCAAACTACTGAAAGGTAAAGCTCGAGAGATAACCTGAAACTTGGCCGCTTCGCCTCGAGCTCGCCCGATTGATCCACGATATCTTGCAAACACCTGACCGCGTAGACATAGTACAAGGGTACTCTGTAGATAGGTTCGCAGTCGCATGGCGGAAGAAACAATTTCAATTATTGAAGATTGTGTTCCAAAAATATTTATAAATTGAAGAAGTTGGACTAAAGTAATTGTTTTCACAAGCATGATGATCACATTAGCACTGCGAATTTCGCAGTCTGCAGTCTGGCTGCGCTTCTTTCTTATCTCGACATTTGCTGCGTGCGAACTGTGAGTCGTTTCTAGTTTCAATCTCTCTCAAAGCGAAACTTAGTCAGTCGCTGAGTGTCCCAGAATATGGCGTCCGGTGTTGGCGTTAATGGCGGAGCCGGCCGTTGCTATCCTTTCTGGCTCGAGTTCACCAAGTGCATGGGTAAGTTGGGTTCATCTCCAGCGCGGACGTCGCATATCGCAGTTGAAGTGTTTCTAACGTGATGCAGCCGAGGCCGATCTACCGGTTGACTGTAAGGCGTTCCGTGAAGACTATGTCGAATGCCTTCATCACGGAAAAGAGGTGAAGAGAAGGGTGGCAATTGCCGCTGAACTCAATCGCCGAAGACTGAAAGAAAATGCAGAACGCGAGGCAGAGCGCAAGGCTGCTGCGAAACAAAAGTCGAATTCATAGGTTTTGTAAGGATCGTTTCTTGTGATGCTTCAGCGGTTGTGCGCTGCCCAGGAATACCTCTTGGGAAGACACCGTCAGCTTGTCGCTAATGTAAACATCTTGGGTTGCCCAATCTGTCGCTCATACGTCTAGAACTATTCCATTCGATGTTGATGATTGCCTCGCGTAATTGTCAAAACTGCTCACTATGTGACATAGAGTCTTCAGTAGCTCTTATGTACAGGTACATGTGGGGCAACCAAAACGATCACTTCCCGATGTTCGTAAAACAGATTTTGCCTTGAAGACAAGGCGCGAAGAATAGAATCTCGCATCTCCCTCTCCGGGTAAGTGAATGAGTTGAAGAGTCTGATGTATCTCGATCGGCATCGGACTGCCCCATCAATGTCGGGTTTTCGGGTTTATCTACACGGAAACAGCATGAGGAAAGTTTTCTCTACCGTTCCCTGGTTAAAACAAAGTTGGCAAGATTCACAAGCGCGCTTCGGTAATCCGTGGGCGGCAGAGTCTGAATTACTGCGTCCACCGCGAGCAGGACATGATCGGTGGCCAGTTGTCTAGTCTTCTGAAGTCCATCCGCTCTTTGCACAAGGTCTAGCGTTACATCAATATCACCTTCTTCCCTAAAACGCCGCTCTATCAGCGGAAGAAGTTCTGGAAACGTTTGAAGTGCGTACAGCACTGGTGCGGTCGCATGACCTTGTTGCAAATCATTTAGAACGGGTTTTCCTAGTTTGTCAGCAGTTCCTGTCATATCTAACAGATCATCCATCAACTGAAAGGCTATGCCGACGTTCTTACCATAGCTGAAAGCTGCATCCGCAACTTCCTTTGAATGCCCAGCCAGCATTGTCACTGCGCGACATGAATTAGCCACCAAAGAAGCTGTCTTGAAGAATGTCTTTGCCATGTAAGCTTCAAATAGTTCGTGCTCATCGTTTCTCGATGATGATCCATTCCCCATCTGTATTACTTCGCCTCTGACAAGATGCTCAATTACGGTGGAAAGCAATTCGACGACATCACAATCGCGCAGGCGCGCAAGAGCTACTGATGCCCTTGCCAGAAGAAAGTCTCCAGCGAGAACCGCCAATTGATTCCCAAACGCGGCGTTGACCGAACTTGCCCCACGTCGGGTTGATGCTACGTCAATGACATCGTCGTGAAGAAGTGATGCGGCGTGGATGAGCTCAGTGATCTCAGCCAGGCTCCTCTGACTAGCTATTGCTCCAGGTGCTGCAACCAGCGGTGCTGCGGAATGTGCGATGAGCAGCACTATGATCGGACGTATTCGCTTCCCATGTAAAGAAAGAAGGTGTGCAGCAGCTGCATCTAACACAGGGTGCTGGAGAATTGAAACAGTGTTCCGAATTGATGTAGCCATCGTCTCCAGATCTGAGGATACGATACGAAAGGGATCTACGGAGGAAGAATGATCTGGAATGCACCTGGACAGTGATGGTACCCATGTGTCTGAGAGCTTGCGAGCGGTTGATAGCGATGCTGCAGTACGCAGATCTGTCGAGCGATAGTAACGGAGTCGAGGAGTAGCACGCAGGACATTCCGAAAGACCTGCATTTCGCAGCAAGAGGCAATGGAGAATTACTTTAGATGAGAAAGTTGAATGTTCACAGAGACAGAACTTAAAAAGCTTTCAGATGCATCAGTTCGACTCCCTACTCGTGTGACAGACTCGGCGGGGTCAACTGATCCGCATTGCTCAGCACAGATTGGCCTTCGTTATTATGCACTTCTGAAACGGGTCTCGTATCATATATTATTTTAATATCATATGATGCTTCCTTCGCGGGCATTGGAGATTGAGCATGCCAAGCTCGACAACTAAGAACCGCAGACTCGTGCCCAGTGCCGTAGGCGTTAACTAGTTCATGCGCGAAAGCAAGGATTGGCTTCAAATTCTCAGTTTCAGCGAAACGATCCGTCCGATGGCACGGCTTAACAACAGATTTTCGTATTGGTCATGCCGGAGTGCATTCTTGCCCCTGGCACCAGTTGTCGGAGCTCTGCGCCGCGGTTACTGCTCACGTAGCAATGCGGTGAGTCGATGCTCGACTGCAGGCACTCCCAGTCCTTCAAATGAATCTGGGCAGCCGTCCCCACCTCTGAGGAAGCCCAATAATCGGCCGACACCTCCAGAACGCGGTGATAAGCTTCTTGTGGTAGGACTCGGCAATCCAGGTCCTCGCTTTGAAAACACTAGGCATAATGTAGGCTTTGGTTTACTCGATCAATATGCAGTCCGCCATGCTGCTGGGAAATTCAGAAAAGAACGCAGTGTACAGGGAGAGATTGCGCGGTTCCAGTTACATAACAGGAGCATTATGCTTCTCAAGCCGAACACATATATGAATGCATCAGGCCGCGCTGTGCGAGCAGCCCTAAAATATATGAACGCTCCTGTGGCTGCACTGCTTGTGGTAGTGGATGATATATCCCTACCAATTGGAGATCTTAGGTTGCGCGCCAAGGGAAGTGCCGGAGGGCATAATGGATTGAAGAGCATTCAGCAAAGCGTTGGTGGCATGAACTATGCGAGGCTGCGTGTCGGCGTTGGTTCCCCGAGCCGTGGCGCTCAAGAGTGGGCCGATTTCGTCCTCGGACCTTTCTCCAGAGGAGAAAGGAAGATTATGGAAGAAGTAGAGTGGGATGTTATGGAGGCCATCGACTTTTGGGTGCAGGAACCCAGTATAGAGAAAGTACAGAATCAGATCGCGCTAACGAAACAAAAGCGATGAGATTGAGATTTTTCGCCACGAGTACAGAAGCATCATGATCATGATGATGTTCTCCGCGTCCTGCTCACTGCGGTGCTCGGTTTATATAGAAGAAAACGAGAGGGATGTATTTACGTGAACAATCTTAAAAAGTTACTCTGCTTCCGGTGCAGGGTGTCCAACAACTCTTGGAGCCTAGTACGGCAATGTGTCAGACGTCGCTCATTTAGCTGCGTCGCCGTTACCATCAACTTCCTTTCGGGCATGGTTATAATGTATTTCAGAGCAATCACGAAGTCTAGCCGCGGCTTGTTCTGCCGTCAAATCTCTTTGTGACTCACCAAGCATCTCGAAACCAACCATGAACTTTCTCACAGTGGCACTTCGGAGCAGTGGCGGATAAAAGTGCATACGAAAATGCGAATATTCGTGCTCAGCAGGATCGGTACCGTTGACAGTCGGTGATTGATGGATGCCCATGGAATACGGGAAAAGGGTGGTGAACAGGTTGTCATATCGCGCGCAAACACGACGGTAGATGTCCGCCAGGTCATGCTTCATGGCTGCGTTGAAGTTCAAGAGGCACGGGACGCGCTTCTTGCTAAGGACCAGCACCTCAAACGGCCAGGTTGCCCAGAAGGGTACAACAGCAAGGAAGGTGTCGTTTTCACACACGATTCGTTCCTTGGCTTCCATCTCAAGCTTGGCGTAGTCCTCCAGCATATGGGTACCCTTCTTCTGATGGTAAGCCTTGAGGTTGTCCAATGCGGTACGAGGTTCTTCTGGGATAAACTCTGAGGCCCAGATTTGACCATGAGGATGAGGGTTGGAGCATCCCATCATCTGTCCCTTGTTCTCAAAGATCTGCACATGGCCGATATAGTCAAGTTTAGAGAGGGTGTGGTACTCCTCAACCCAGGCGTCGACGACGTGCTTGATGTCTTCGACGGTCATCTCGGCGACTGTGAGATTGAGCTTCGGAGAGAAACAGACGACGCGACACTTTCCTCGCACAGCCTTTGCAACGAGCAGATCGTTGTCTTCAACGCTGCCCACTGCACCGTGCGGCGTCGTAGCAAGCAATGCCTGGAAGTCATTGTCAAATACAAAGGTGGTGTCGTACTTGGGGTTCTGAACCGTGCCGTTCACACGAAAGTTGCCTGGACCCAAATAGTCTTTGGGATCGTATTCAGGGCGATCATCAGGCGGCAGGTCTTCAACGCTGCCCTGCCACGGACGCTTTGCGCGATGCGGGGAGCACAGAATCCAGCGTCCTGACAGCGGGTTGTAGCGACGGTGCGGATGCTCTGTGTAGTCGAAGCTGGTAGACATGGTTCAAGGACGAAAGGTGCGGCAGTCGCTCGCTCCGCAGCCCGATCCGTGATGCTCAGGTGTGCTGACGATGCGGAACGGTTTCGTTTAACTAATGCTTTCGGTTCAGGGTCGGACAGGCTGTCTGCCGCGCGGTTGATCGCACTTGCACCCGCCGACGACGATGACGTGGTAGCGGCAAGGCGGAGCAGCGGGGGGGCGTGGCGCGCGTCTGTGATTGGCTGCTGCCCCGAACCGAATCGCCGTGGAGCAAAATCTACGCAAATCTGACGTGCAAGATTGATGCCTGCGTCGCTTCCAATTTCTTCTCTGTCGCCGCGTCGTTTCTCCGCTCGCGTCTGCTTCCCACCTGTTTACAGCTCGTCTTCGTCAATTCTCAAGACACCATGTCTGCTCCGTCCAAGCGACCCCGCTCCCCGTCTCAACCGTCCGTAGAGGAACTGCGCAAGCAGTCCCGTCACAACTATCTGGTCCGTCGGGAGGCGCAGCAGCTCACCCGACTGCGGGAGGAGATCATCGATGAAAAGACCCTCTTTCGCGATGAAGACCTCACCGAGCGTGAACGCCGTGATCTCGAGCTCAAGCAACAGATTTACGAGCTCGCCACCCAGCGTGCTGCTACTTCAAATGTCGCCCCGGCATACGCTGTTCCAGACTTGAAGGGCGTCAAGGATTCGGCTGCTGAAGAGGCCCAGGTGTCTCTCGATGCCCATCCTACCTCAGACCAACAGCGTTGGGAAGACGCCCAGATCAAAAAAGGGAAAAGTGCTCATCAGCACACTACTCACTCCTCTCAGTACTCAATTTTGCTAGATGCTCCTGACTTTGACATACCTGCCAAATTGCGGGGGCTGCCAGATATTAGATCACATGGCTCGCTTTCTCAGCAGCGTCATAGAAGGAGGCAGGAAGAGAGAGAACACATTTTGCAGGAGAGGCGTTCTTTGCCCATGTACGCACATAGAGACGCTCTAATCGAAGCAGTCAAAAAGTATCAAGTTCTTATTGTGCAGAGCGAGACGGGAAGCGGCAAAACTACTCAGATTCCGCAGTACTTGATCGAGGAAGGTTTTGGGTCGGTAGTCTGTACACAGCCTCGCCGTGTGGCTGCAATGTCGGTTGCTGCCCGCGTTGCGCACGAAATGGGCGTCAAGCTCGGTAATGAAGTGGGCTACTCCATACGTTTTGAAGATTGCACTTCGGAGAAGACTGTCATAAAATATGTCACCGATGGTATGCTGCTTCGCGAATTTTTGTCAGAGCCCGATCTCAACGCATACGACGTGATACTAGTTGACGAGGCGCATGAACGGTCCATGAGCACCGATATCGTCATGGGGCTCATCAAGGATATTGCCCGCTTTCGGGGCGACGAGGTGCGGATCATAATTTCGTCAGCCACAATGGATACAGCAAAGTTTTCATCATACTTTGATGATGCCCCTGTATATTCAGTGCCTGGTCGTCGTTATGATGTTGATATCTATTATACGAAAACTCCTGAACCGGATTACGTTGAAGCTAGTTGTGTCACGGTTCTCCAGATTCATGCATCTCAGCCTCGAGGCGACATACTTGTTTTTCTCACAGGGCAGGAAGAGATTGAAGCTGCAGAAGAGATCTTGCAAGAGCGCACGAGAGGGTTGGGGTCCAAACTTGGCGAGCTTATCATTGCGCCAATATACGCTACGTTGCCATCTGAGATGCAGGCGAAGATCTTCGAGGAGACACCAGAGAACGCACGCAAAGTAGTCCTCGCAACGAACATAGCGGAGACGTCTGTCACTATTCCAGGAATTGTTTACGTTATTGATCCAGGATTCTGTAAACAAAAGTCGTATAATCCGAAGACTGGTATGGAAAGTCTACTGGTTGTACCTGTTTCGAGGGCCGGGGCGAAGCAAAGAGCTGGTCGGGCGGGTAGAACACAACCGGGAAAATGCTTTCGATTGTACACCAAGTGGTCATACATGAACGAAATGGATGAGGACACGATTCCAGAGTTGCTTCGAACCAACCTGAGTCAGGTTGTGTTGCTCTTGCTATCACTTGGAATCGAGAACTTGATTGAATTTGACTTCATTGACGCACCACCCCCCGAGGCCCTACTCCGCTCTTTAGAACATTTATACGCGTTAGGTGCTTTGAATGACAAAGGCAAGCTAACAAAGGTGGGAAGGAGAATGGCAGAGCTTCCTCTAGAGCCAATGATGGCAAAGGCATTACTCGCCAGCGAAAAGTTCAAATGCTCAGAGGAAGTGACCATAATCTGCTCGATGCTCAGCGTGAACAACGCTGTTTTCTATCGACCGAAACAAAAGAAAGTGATGGCCGACAGCGCGCACGCGGCATTTGCAAGAGGTGGAGGTGGAGATCATATGTGTTTGCTGCGGTGTTACGCTCAATGGCGAGATTCGGGTTTCTCTAATCACTGGTGTTTTGAGCATTTTGTTCAGACTAGAACAATGAAACGAGCACGCGATGTTTACGAACAACTGGACCAGCTACTGGACAGGGTGGAGATTGAGAGACATTCAGTCGGGGTCGGCGACAAGGTCCCAATTTTGAAGGCGTTGACTTCCGGGTTCTTCTACAACGCCTGCCGTCTTCAGAAGAACGGTCACTATAGAACAATGAAGAACCCCCACACAGTGCGAGTTCACCCCTCGAGCTGCTTGGCACATGCAGAAGTGAAACCAAAGTGGTTGATCTACCACGAACTGGTGTTTACGACGAAGGAATTTATGCGACAGGTATTTGATATTGACGGCCAATGGTTACATGAGGTAGCCCCCCACTTCCATAAACTGGAAGACATATTAGAAGAGTCAAAACGCAAGATGCCAAGAGTCTTGGGCAAGGCCGGCGGCAAAATAAGGTGAGATTAAAACAAGCAAGACGCCGACAGCGTATATAGCTTCTTAGACAGCTTATGAGGGTGGCTGCGGTGCATTTCTGACCGACACCGTCAGAAGGCTTTGCATATAAGCCAGACGATTGCTGAGACCGTCAACCTGCTTTCGAAGCATGGTGTTCTCATTGATTAGCTCATTTAGCTTTCCCTCGTATTCAGCAGCAATAACCTTTCTCCTTACCCTTGACAGTTTTGCGCTTTCCCTGTTCTGTTGCTTTCGCCACAGAATACGTTCCTCATCTGTGAGCTCGGGATTCTTTCTCTTCCGTCCCCTCTTCTTTTTCATAGGTACCTGAGGGGCAACGGGCTTTGTCCACGGTGTGACAGGCACACCAGGTATGCCAAACATACCATTTGTAGCGAGGGAGGGAGAAGACACCGGCAGAGCTGGTGCAATCTTTGCAGCTTGTCTTGGCTGCGGGGGCGTCGGGGACGGCTGTATCCTCTTTGGTACCATGGAGGACGCAGCGGATACAGCAGCTTGAGAATGAACTGACGGGGAGGTCATACCCACCGCGGAAACGGCAGACATCGAGGGTGACTCTTGATTTGACGGAATGGCCAAGGACGGCATCGGTACACTGGTCATAGGCGCGGTGGCATGGGGGTTGATGGAGGGTGCAAGCGTCGGCACGGGCGCGGTGGGCGGTTTGGCAGACGGCTGAGGATTTGAAGACAGCGGTGCGGGCATCAAAGGCATCAAGGCGGGCACTTGTTGTTGTATTGGAGACGGGCCATTGGTGTTGCCTGCAGCAGCCGCATGTAAAGGCGGCGCCATGTTGATGTCGGGGACAACCTGTGGGGCTTGCGGTTTGCAGGAGGTTTGTGATAGAGCAACAGAACCGTTAGCCTGAGGCTGCGGTGCTCCTTCCTCGTCGGAGGAATCACCCGGGCACTCATTTTCGGGCGCGTTGTCGTGCGCATTGGCGGGTATTTGGTCGAGTTGGTGTTGGCTTTCCTCCTCTTCCAGCACGGAGCGCTCCAGCGTTTTAAAGTAGTCATCCAACTCCAGGCCTAGTTTGGAGGTTGAGAGTATACCGCTCTGACGCACAGTGTCGACCTCCCAAGTGGTTTTGACGTCTTGCAGCCAGGTTGTCTTCTCAGCGTTTGCCAGAACGAGACTATCGTTTGAGGGATGCTTCTGTGGCGGCGGAAGTAACGGAGCGTTGGTACTCTGGCCAATGTGATGATCGTCGCTGACAGGAATGGCTCGCTCATCCTTCGGCACGGTGATATCGCGAATGACGCGTCTGGCCTCGCGAATACTGGAAATAGACGGTTGCTGCGGCGGAGGCACGTCGGCCAGCGGATCATCCTCTTGTCCAAACAGCTTTGGCAGCCGAGATGTCAACGAGCGCGCCAATTGCTCCGGCGTAACAGCGTCATCCGTGGTCTCCGCCGACAAATCCGGGGGCAACTCCTCGGACGCAGCGGCCGCACACAGCGCAGACATGGATTTGATGCCATTGGACACTCTCTCGACGACGGCGTTGGCGGAGTCAAGCGCGGCGGCCTTGGTGTCGGCGTCCGGACTGGAGGCGTCGATGAGCGTAAGCAGCGAGTTGGCGTGCGCGTAGGCGTCGGCAATGTTTGCGTCTAGCAGGGTGGCATGCGGATCCAGATCGGTGTTGGCGAACGAGAAACGCACGTCGGGCGCGAGTTTGTCGGAGAGCGCGGTGGAGATGGAGTTGACGGTGGCGTTGGACGGCACGTCGACCTGCTCGACGGAGCCGTCGGGCATCTGCACCAGCAACGGGATGGTGGCATCGCTGTGCGCGGCGGATTGCGACGGAGAGCTGGGCATGGCGCCAATGGGGAGCGACACGCCGCGAGAGCTGAGGTGTGTGAGGGGGGTGGGGGGGGTGGAGCGCGCGAAGGTGACGACGCGAGAGCGCCGCTGTGAAAGGGAGTACGCTTGCTTTGTAACGCAGTGAAGTTAGAAGCAGCTGCAAGGCTGTGGAACAATTTGAGTTGAGCGCGCGCTGGCGCCATACGCGCGCGCGAAATGGCGGCCGCGCCACACGTGTGACGCGCGCCGCGTCGCCCTGGGCGACTCGCGCACTCTCAGCAGCACGTCGCGCGCGGCGCGTCGCGCTCTCTCAGCGGCTTGTGTGGCGCGTGCCTGAGGCACAGCAGCAACGCGGCCGCAGCGCCGCCGCGCCGCCGCGCCCGCAGCCGAGCTCCGCCAACGATGGGGCGCGACGCGCCGCGCAAGACGCTGCTGGTGACGGTGGGCTCGACGCAGTTCGCCGCGCTGAGCGACTTTGTGGCGCAGCCGTGCACGCTGGCCGAGCTGCATGCGCTGGGCATCTCGCACGTCACGCTGCAGCACGGCACGCACACGCCCACGCTGCCCGCGCCCGGCGAGCGCCCGCCCGAGCTGCAGCCCATCCGCTACCACCCGCAGCTGCCCGAGCTGCTGCGCCGCGCCGACGTGGTGGTGTCGCACGCCGGCGCCGGCACCGTGCTGGAGGCCGTGGACGCCGCGCGCCCGCTCGTGGTGGTGGTCAACGACGCGCTCATGCACAACCACCAGACCGAGCTGGCCGACGCCATGCAGCAATGCGGCTGCTGCGTCGTGGTGAGCGCCAACGAGCTGCCGCACCGCCTCGTGCCGGCCGTCAAGCAGGTGCTGGCGCACGCGCACGCCGCCGCCGCCTCGCCGCCGCCGCGCGTGCGCGGCGCCTTTGCTGCCATCGTGGCGGAGGAATTGGCGCAAGTGCGCCCCTCGCAGCGCTGAGAACGTGGCTGGTGCCCTGCAATTATTTCGCCGCCCGCGCC